>JARJHM010000851.1:0-125887 GCA_033356055.1 Carex pumila
CCCCCCCCCCCCACGTGAGTTGTCAATCCGTGTAGCCAATTCTATTTCATACCTGTTGGGGTTTACAGATGTCTTTTCGTATATTAGCTGCTTCAGTTCCTCAAATGTGGTATTTTCATTAATCTCGAAGCCAAATGCGACTTCTTTCGTGTAATGCACGCCATCTTCATCCCTTTCGAGCTTGCCGCCGACATACAGTGCAACTAGCATCTCTTCTTTAACAAACTACATTTTAAAAAAAAATTTACAAGTATTACATGACATAATGATGGGTACAATAATAAATGACTAATTGAAAAATAATTAAAAACAAGTTTACAAAAATTACAATTTTGCTACAGTACGTATACAGCAATTGCTACAGTAAATGAACAGTACGCTACACTAAATATAGGGTACAGTAAATGAACAGTACGCTACAGGAAATGTACGGTACACTACAGTAAATATACGGTACGCTACAGTAAAATGTACGGTACGCAACAGTAAATGAAACGGTCAAAAATAACTACAGTAATGACAAATTATCAACAATAATGACTAATTATCAACAATAATGACTAATTATCAACAGTAATAACTAATTATCAGCAGTAATGACTAATTATCAATAGTAATGACTAATTATTATAATTAAAAAACATACCTATTCACTCAGTTTCTCGCCTCAAGCAAAATTCTCAGAACGGAATAGCAGTAAATGCACAGTCTCGGAACGACTTCTTTCTTCTTCTTTTTTCTCTTTTTTTCTCTTTTTTTCCTCTTTTTTTCGGCAGAAATGATGGGGGAGAAGAGGCAGAGAGAGGAGGGGCGGCTCAAGGGTGAGTGTACACATGGACAGTGGGGCGCCAGATGGAGGGGCGCCTCACTTGGCTTATGGGGCGCCATATGGGGGGGCGCCTCACTGGTGTTGTGGGCTGCCATTTGGGCCGGCGCTCCATGGGCTTTTTTGGGCCGCCTCAGGTCCAGGCGGTCAGGGCAGATTTGATAAAAAATTGGGAGTAGGGGCATTTGTAAAAATTTCTTTTTTTTTAGGGATATTAATCAAAATGGCCGGATAAGTTCTAACAAAAAGATACCGTAAAATTGCATCCAAGCTTCTCATCGTGTTCTTTTTTCTTTTTTTTTTTTCGTTTAAATTTTCCCATTAGGTGTTAGCTACACAAACAATTGCTATTTTTAATTTTATATATTATAATATGATCACAAATTGGGACGATTTCACCAAAAAAAATAAAAGAGTATGCAAGCGTATCGCTTAGTTACAATCGTACAGATAAATTAAATCCAATCACTGTTACACCGAAATAATATTTTGAAATATTTTATTGCTAAGGTCTAAGTCGTTATTAATTATAGCTTTTCAGATTAGACAACACTAAACTAATATTTTGAAATTTTTTATTGACTTTTCTAATAGTGTGAAATTGTCTATCAACTTTCAACCTTTTTTCCACAGTTGTAAATGTGAAAACAAATTGGTAAAAAAATTCTTGTTAGATCCGATTACTAATATATATCGCATATAAATTATTTTTGATTGATGTTTAAATCACGAAATAAAGAGTTTATGTCTCAGTTATTTCATCAAACGAGTTATACTAGCCTGAACTAGTTTAAATTTAATTTAATTAAGAAAACCTAGTTAAACAACTGATTTTTTTGCTTGACGATAAAAATTTGTATTTTGTTTTGAAATTTTCTACTATTTATTAAGTATTTTACAAAAGTGATATTTTTCAGTAGTACATAATTGTCTAAAAATAACAGTTTTGTAAAATACTTAATAAATAGTAAAAAAAAATAGAAAATTTTATGTCCAAGTATATTTTAAAATAGATATTATGTTGAACAGTTTGGATCGACTATTTAGACTTTTAAAATTGCAAAACGAAATTATTATAAGATAATATAACTTACAAATATTTTAAGTGGATCCCTCCTCTGTATAAATTTGTATAACAAGGTGAAGATACAATAACGCTAAGTGCACATATATTTTATTTTTAAACATGTAAGTCATAGCAATTGCGTTTACAATTCAAATTTGTTACATCAGATAGTAACTGAGCTATCTTACATAAATTAGAATTTGAAAATGATGTGTGATGGGGATACAAACTATTTTTTATTTAAAGTATATAGTATTGTTGGTTCCTTCGTCAAACTAAAAAATATCTTAGGAATCAACATAGATTTGTCTTTTTCATTTTTTTTTATTCAATAGAGTATTTCATTAATATGAGGAGATACCTTTGAATCTTGGTTGGATTAAAATAAGTTTTAATTGATAAGTCGGTTTGCATTTTAGTATTATACATCCATCTAATAAGATTATTATTTTTCCTAAAAAAATGAAGTAGTAGTCATTGTTGGATAGAATTTTATTATACCTAAGATCATATTATTTTTCCTAAGGGTATTTTTCTTAGGGTATTTTTCCTAAAAAAATGAAGTAGTAGTCATTGTCGGTTTTCCTAATGACTCTAAAGGTATAAATTTTAAATGAGAATTTGTCAGCCGAACATGTCTTTCTTAGGAGACGAGATTATCTGCACTTTTTTGCACAAAAAATTTATACCTTTAGAGTCATTGTTGGATAGAATCAGAATCACATTTAAAATTTAAATATTTAATATGGAGTCCACCTCGGACCCACCGGTAGAGACTCTAGAAGCATGAATTTCTTACCCCCAAGGATGCAGGAGATTCAGTTCCCGTACTTAGACTGTAGAATGATAAAGTGTCAGAATTCATATTACCCTAAGGTAACAAAAAGTTTCAGAAAACATTCTATTAGCATTTGTATCAGTATTAAAAAGATTTTGTGTATTTCATTTCGGATCAAATTGATCACTGATCGGAAAATTTGAAGGCTCTAGAGTTGTTATTTCATTTGAAGACCTCTTGATTGGGACCGCAGGATCAGTTAGCATCTCTCAGTTTTTGAAATCACTAAATAGTTTAGTAGCCTCGGTGAATCTCAAATTCTCATCAAACTGGAGTGTTTTGATTTATATTTTTTGGTTTTGCGATTATGGTACAAACAAAAAATTCGGTTAATTTACGCCATACACGATTGTTTCGGAATGCTTCGTTTTCTATATTTTTTTTTTGTGTGTGTATATTTTAGGCATCCATATTTTACTTATTTCAATCAAATAAATAATGCTATCACATCCTCAATTGGATTGTAATTTGTAAGTATAGCGTCCCCACCCAATCAAGAAATCCCACATTCTTTGTTGTGTGAAATGCTTCTAGTAGGAATTACACATTGGATTTTCTAAAGTTATTTATTAGGAATAATTAAAAAAAAATTAAAAAACATGTACGTGTGTCAAGTATTTTTTTCAGAAAAAATCGATGTCAAACTATTTAACTATTTAATGTATATAAAAAATTCATTATCCGAATTTTGAACCTACAATCTCTCAAACACCATTACATGATACAAACATGCATCTTAATTATTAGATATGGTTCATGGTTTCATCATGTTTTTAAATTTTCTAATTTACTGACAATTGATCTTTACATGTTAAATAATTCTGTCTGGGTTGATATATATATATATATATATATATATCATGGCACTGGTAAAATGGAGATCGCCTAAAAAGCTAAAACCAAGCGTGCAAGCCTTAAATTGGAAATTTATCATTTAATGGGAATAGTGCATTGACAACTAAATAAGAATATCAAAAATTGTAATTCTATCTAAATTAAATAGCATCCTTTGTTTATTTGACCACTCAAAAGATTCATCGAGATTCATATCCTTGGTTTATTTGTGCAAACAAAATATTATTATTTATTTTCTCTCATCATCAAACTACTCCGCTGTATAACACCGTGATGTGCAACAAATCTTGACCCTTGATATTCGCATTTACGGCTGTGATTTCCATGACTTGACCGAGCGTTGCAGAGGATCCAGATTCTCCCTCTATATTAAACAAGTTATATGGCTTTAAAGTGATGATGTAGCATTCATCATCTTTTTTATTTTTATTTTTTATTATTATTAAAACGGATACGGTTAAGAGTTGGATATCAGGATATAGATAATTTTAAATTGTATATGTTACAAATTATTTTTATCTGTATCACTTACTTTTATTTACTATAAATTATTTTATTTGTACTTTAATTTTATCCGTTATAATTGTTAATTTTATCTGTATCACTTACTTTTATTTACTATAAATTATTTTATTTGTACTTTAATTTTATCCGTTATAATTGTCAGATAACGAAATGATAGCGGATAAATAACGAATAATACTAATATAACAATTATTTTAATTATTTATTAAATAAAATATTAAAACAAATACATTCATTTTATAAATATATAGTACTATATTGAAAAAAAAAATCTGATCATGTTAAACGTAAGTAAATCAATTAAAGTACTATTTTCAATACTTATTAATATATAAATAATATACAATTTTTTTTTAAAATTATCCGATCAGCTAATAGGTACGATATAGGTTTTACTCGTACTCTTATCCATTTAGATAATGAAAAAAAAAATCACCCGTATCCAATAAATTTATGAATTTTTTTTTTATCTGTATCCATCTTATCAAATATGATACGGGTTGAATAAATGGATAAAAAACTGTTATTGGCACCTCTAGATGATTTTTTCAATAATGATATTTTGCTTTGATGTAGTATCCATTATCTTCCTTGATTGATGAGTTGATGACCCACATGTTTACAAGGGAAACATAGTAGCTCTGATGGGCATCAGACCTACTTTTGGTTCCAACGGGTTCACTCACTGTTGAATTGGGTTTAGGATTCATGTCATAACTTTCGCGTCTGCTTTAATATTCGTGCGCACAAATTCTAAAGCAAATTAGATAGTATATCTGCCCATCAAAACCAAACTAGATTCGATGGACATCCAACCTACGCCTTTCTCGTTTCCAAGTCATAGAAATATCCAATTACCGAGTCAAAGAAACCTTTTTCCTGGATTTTTGTGTGGGTCCAGACTCCAAATTTTTGCTCATTTCTAGTCGTACGGTTTATTGAGATCAGATCTCTATCTCTAGATAAATAAACCAAAGTAGGATGAACTTAAGATTAATGGAGGCTACTATTTTGTATCTTATATTATATAGTTTATCTAGTTGTGTGGAAAGTCTGAGGTTTGAAATCCGAAAGAATCAATTCTTTTTTAATATTAAATTATTTGATAGCTTAACCTTCACTATTTACTCAAAAAAATAACATATAAAATATATTACTTGTACTTAAATTCTTTCATCGACATATCAGATCTTTTTAATTTAGAGACATTTTAGAGGTTAAACAAAGCGTGTGGTTACTGTGGTATCATCACTTCTAAACAAAAAGTAAATAAAAGCCCATTTGTAGTGCCATATACTTAAAAGAAAGCATTATCCGTTGAAGCCCAACTAGTCCCAACGGGCCGCACAAAAGAAGAGGCCCAGTAAGTTCTGACATGTTTTAGCTCCGCCGCTCTGCTTTCCTTCTTTTGCTGCCACTCCCTCTTCTATTTCGCCAAGCCACATTGTATTCTCAAAATGGCGAAGTTAGATCTTAACCGTCTAATCTTAATCTCTGCGATCCTGCTTCTGATACTCATCTTTTATGGAGAGTAGCAACATGCCCACATGGAGGTGCCGTACACCGACGTCGACTACCGTGTCTTCTCTAACGCCTCCGCCATGGTCGCCTCTGGTCGCTCACCGTTCAAGCGATCAATTCATGGATCCATCGTTCCTGGGACAAGCTCCTTTTCTCTTCAGCTGGTATGACTTTTATTCCCGATTTTCTTAAAAATACTCATCTAATAAATAAAATTATTAAAAATAACCAGGCTATCATGGAAACTATAAAACTACCCCCGCGCATATTATCCGCGCTCCGAACGTTAAATTACAGATGCGCTGCACGAATCCTGAAGTAATGTGCGGCCCCGAATTAAAGCATGGGAGCACGGAAATTATGCGCGGGTGGGCCTGTAAAATAGGATATGCACGGATCTTGAAGCAGTCTCCTTTCTTCTCCAAAACAGAAGCGCCTGTCCCGTTTTTTACTGTCACCAGAGCCGTGAAAACCAGCATTGCTCCGCCAAATCAGACCCGCCCCACCCCTTGTTGCTCCGCCCCGATCTTGGTTTGCCCTGCCCCTCCTTGGTCTGCCCTGCCCCGCTTCATCTCTCCCATCTCGTTGATTGTTCCCTTTCCCACCTCTTTGTGGAAGGCAAAAAAAGAGCCATCGGGCGTTACCTTCGACTGCCATAACTGGTGTAGCATCTCCACAACTCCACTACTTAAGAAAGGTAAGTAATTTTATATCAATTTGGAGTTAATTTGATTGAATTGTTAATGCACGCAAGATGTTCGATGAAATGCATGTAAGATGTTTGATAGATTATTTGTGATATGTCAATGTGAAATTGTTAGTATATTTAGCCCAACTCAAGAACGGTACGTAATTTTATGTCAATTTCGTGTTAATTTGATTGAATTGTTAATGCACGTAATATGTTCGATGAAATGCTTGTAAGATGTTTGATAGCTTATTAGTGATATGTCAATGCCAAATTGTTAGTATTTTTAGCCAATTATTGTCATATGTCAGATGTCCGACGAAAGACGTAATGTAATTTTATAGGAATTATTTGTATTAATTGAAGTGATGTATATAATTATTTCTTTTTTTACAATATGATTGTTCAAATGACATGAGTGGAAGAATGATATTGGTACCAGAGTGTTGGTACGTACTGGTAAACATTTCATGATTTTTCCATTTAATAATTGTTGTCCCATTATTAGCATAACACTATTACATAATGTAGAGTAGAATTAGAATGTTCATTTATGAATTACTCTTGAACCAAGTTGGTGTAGAATTAGAGTGTTCATTTATATGTTATTCATTTTGAATGGATTGATACAAATAATAAGAAAATAATAATTAAAAAAATAGGAATAAAATATAGAGATGTTTATTTCTTTGCTCCATGTTTGGTTGTGGCCTAAAGCTAAGGAGGCCTAAATTGGTTATTTCAACTTAGGCCGGTCAAAATTATTTATGTTTGGTTGAGGCGTAAAGTTAAACCATAGCTTAAATTATTCCTTGTTCGGTTAGAGTTGATGGAGGACTAAAGTTATAAAAGCCTAAATTGATTAATTATTTATAATAAGATACTAATTATATAATACTAATATATTAATAATAATTGTAATATATTATATATGATTATAAAATTTATTTAATATATTAATAATAATTAGAGGAGGGATCGGATTACACCACTTTTTTGGTGACATTGTGTGACAATGTCCATTTTCGAAATTTCAAAATCCAAATAGTCGATCCAAACCGTTCAATATGATTAATATATTAAGAGTAACTTGAAAATCAAATTTTACATTTTTCTGAATTTTTTTACTATTGATTAAGTATTTAACAAAATCGCTATATTCAGACCGTTGAATTTTTGAACCCCTCTAAATAAACCCAAAAAAAATTCAGAAAAATATAAAATTTGATCTGCAAGCACATTTTAACATATCCATCAAGTTGAACGGTTTGGATCGACTATTTGGACTTTGAAAATGGACGGTGTCATCCGATGTCACCAAAAAATGGTGTTATTTGATCCCTCCTCTAATAATTATTAATAATAAAAAATTAATTATATAATTATAAATTTTTAATAATTACTAACTATATAATCTTATTAAAATAATAATTTGATATAATTACAATTAAAAATATTAATTATAAAATTATATATTAATAATAATTATTAATAATAAGATACTAATTATATAATATTAATATATCGAAAACAACTGTAATATATTATAATATTACTATAATAATGAGTTACTATATTAAGAATATTAATTATTAATTATTTATTAATTATTATTTGATATGTTTCGTTATGTTTTGTTATGATTTGCAGTTTAGTTTAACTGTTTTGGTATTTACTTTAAAGCATAATTTCAAAATACACAACAAATACAATAATCCGACAAGTACACAATAAAATTAAGTTCATACAAACTTCTAACTTAACAATTAGAACTAATTTAAATTCTAACCTGAGCAGATCAATGTAAGCTCCAAATACCAATTGAACTAAATGCATAACGAACTGAAAAATATATTATTCCGTGAAGGTTAAATGTTTTTTTCTTTCATCTTTGAAGGTACACGAGTCTTAGTCTTAGTCTGAGTCTTAGGCAGCGTTGCTACATTAATTTCTTCTTTCTTTGATCCATAACCGTAGGGATTTTCTACAAAATCATCGTCAGATATGTCATTCCGATTAAAAAATTCGTCTATCCGCACACATTTCAGACAGTCACTTCTAAGCTTTCTGCAAAAGCAACATGTACGGTTTTTATTTTCCTCGCTTTTTCCTTGAGTATTGTTGTCCATCCTTCTCGTCTACAATTTGTTTAAAAAAATAATTAAAAAAACTGCAACATAATAAGATGTAACATACAAATAAAGACGAGTTTTTTTAAAAATACCTAAATATATTAATATTTTATTATAAATAACCAGATGTTTGAAAAATTATATTTTTACCCAAGCCGTATGGAAATTTTACGGTTTGAATTAAAAATTCAAACCGTAAGTAAGATTTCCTTATTTTTTTTTTTTGATTTATTTTTGCACCTCTAATTAACATAGCAAAACATCTTCAAAAATTATTATGAAGTAATTCTAGCCTGCCTCCGGAAAGCAAAGGATTCGGTCTACCCACATTAGAAGTATTAAAAAGCCCTTCGACCATAACAAGCCGAAACAAGTCATTATATGGTTTCTATCCGACACTGAAAAGGACTAAAATGCCCTTTGGCCGCGTCAACAAGCCACCATAAAATGTCTCGGACACTGAAAAGTACTAAAATGCTGTCACATCTTTAGGAAATAAATCTTCTGCAATCCAATGGGTTGGGTCCAAATCCAACCTTAACAAAAATGGAAGCCTACATACCTTAACAAAAAATTGCCAGTGGAAGAGTATACATACCTTAACAAAAAATTGCCAATGGAGGAGTATACATACCTTAACAAAAAAAATTGCCAAATGGAAGAGTACACATACCTTCTCTCTCTCTACTACCATTACCATAGGCATACTAGTAACCACCCTTCTCTCTCTTTATATATACTACCATCACCATAAACGCTCTCCCAAATATACAAAACATAGCTTTTAGAAAATTCAAGCAAAACATGGGTTTCACTTATTCAAATGCAAATGAATATATAAGGTATCTTTGCAACAGTATTAGATTTCCCATTGTCATTTTTTCCGCGGCGGTGTTCCGCACGGAACTGCCACTGCAACTTGGCGAGTTAGCTAATTCAGTTTGCTTTGTTGCGATAGCAGTTCTGCCTCTTGCAGGACTTCATATTGGTAAGTCTTTCTGTACCTTATTCTTGTTCTAGCTGCTTAGGGGTGCCAAATGGCACCCTTTTACCAGCACCTTGTTCTTGTTTTAGCTGGTTAGGGTCACCTTGTTCTTGTTCTAGTTGGTTAGGGGTGTCAATGGCACCCTTGTACCGGCACCTTGTTCTTAGAGCGCTGGTGTGGCGGGATTCACGAAAACCCGTACCTATTTGGGTACAAGATTTTTTTCATTTAGCTTATCGGCACCTTGTTTCTAGCTACTTATCAGGGTTGTCAATGATACCTTTTAACCCTTTTACCTGATCCGTGCATATTCAATAACAAGTAAGATTCTTTACGTTTATAGCTTACCGGTAAGAGTAAGTTCTTTTTCATTAACATAACAAATAAGGGTACAGAGACTATTCTTTACTAGTTGTCTTATATGGTAATAATTAAAAATGAAAATTATAAAAGTATATATATAGAGAGATGATAAATGATATGTTATAATTTTACTCATAGTTGGTATATACCTATTCTATGACATCTTTTTACCCGTTTCGTACTCTTTGACAATTTAGGATTTAGCACTTGATGTTGGTAATTAATTTGTTCTTAATTTCTTTTCATCCAGGCGAGATAATAAGCAAAGCGATAATGAACATGGTTGCATATATTCTTGGTGCACTGCTCGGGTATGGACTCCGTACGTTCAGTGAAAAAGAAATTGGAACAGTATTTCTCCTGGCCATCCTATTTATTCTGAGTAAGTAAATTTCATCCACGCGTATTCTAAATTTTTACAGTCAGTAGAACATTGATAATTGAATGATTATGATATATGGATGGTTTGTAACTTTGTGTGGACTCTTGTGCAGTTGCTCTGGGTATATTTGTGCGTTCTGTAATAAAAAAGGTGAAGGACGGGTATGACTACGTCCCAACTGCATTCTTGATGGCAATGTTTTCGGCGTTAGTGTATCCCTTGCGGCCTGGCTGGCTAACTAACCAATTCGACAGAAATATAAAAACTTTGGTAGTTGCTTACGCTCTCACAATTCTCTCTGTTTTCGTCCTACCCTTCTTTGCTGGAGATGAAGTTCATAATGGGCTCCACAGGAATATCAGTACCCTCGCCGATATCTTCAAAGGTCCTAAATATTCTACTTGTTTATAAATTTGCAAATGTATCAACAAACCTCTATGATGTATATATATATATATATATATATGCTGAGTTAGTTACTTTGTTGCATGCAGATTTAAATGAAAAATGCTTTGGAGAGAAGCTGCAAAATTTGCAAGCCAAGCTTTTCCTTCAGAAGCTTCAGTCTCTCGTCGACTCCAATGAGAAGGTAAATTCTTTGTACACTTTTACTTTCTTTTGTTCTTCATTTTTTTTTTTCAATTTTCATATGACAATCCATATTTAATTTTGGAGCACTGCAGAGTAAGTTTCGAAATTGGGAACCTTGGTGGCATCCACATCCACAAGAACAGTACGAAAAGATTGGAGATCTCATCCGCCACTGTGCCTTAACCATCAGATCTCTCTTTACCACCGTAGAGAACTTGCACTTCAGTACCCATCTCCGAGACACATGCAAGGAGATAACCTCTGAAAGTGAACAAGCACTTACACTGCTTTCTGACTCCATGAAAGACAAGACTGCCCCTAAACCTTCAATCGATAATCATTTGACTGCTGCACAGGACCTGACATCGCGTCTCACTAAGAACAAGCTAGAGTTGACTGCTGCGCTCAAGCTTACATCACACCCAGATTACACGATACAGTACACTGCGCTCAAGCTTGAATCACACCCAAATAACATGCTGGAGTTGACGAATGCAATTGTCAAGATTGCATCACACCCAGAGAACATGCTGGAGTTGAACGTTGCGCTCAATCTTACATCGTATCTAGAGGACATAAGTCACATAACATCTCACTTGGTCACATCTGTTAAGATTATCAAAAGGCTGGCCAGTTCAATAAAGGAGCTTTCAGACGTGGTGCCTTTTAAACAATGTGAGCAAGAGAGCAATGTACCAAAACGGTTTATTCCAGGTATTCAGGAAATGGCCACTCGGGCCAAGCAGCTGTTAGTGGCTCCCATGAAGAACATGGTATCTCGGCTCTTTGCCTACCTGAAGAAACTCATAACCAAATGCTCGTTTGCTTCAAATGCACCTGACACCATCCAAGTTCCTGTTAACTTGGTTCCTCTCGGTAAATCAGAAGCTCAAAGAGAGGAGCTGGCCCATGTAACCATCGATATCAACCCACCTGCTGCCTGCTGGCCCAATCTGAGTTAACCGAGCCCATATATACTCAACTAGTAAATAACTAGATTGCCTTTTGTTTTTGCAGTGTCTCAGATTTGTTTGTATATATGTTTTTTTGCTTTTCTCCATGATTGGTTAGTGTTGGTTAGATATCTGGCTTATGTACTTCTCTAGATTTGCTTATTTGGTAAGACGGTTTTGTAAATAACATTTATCAAAACTTGTGTACCAACTGTTTGGTACCAGGTTTCTGCTAATTAAGTGATTTCATTTTCAATGAAAACGGTGGGTAATCCCCTGTTGAAGAATGTCTCAGAATGTAATTCATTTTAGATCTTTGATGTAGAAAGTATAATAACCAATTTAGGAAATAACTCAAACGGTACACAGTATTGTTTGTACCAAAAGAGTAGGAACAGGTACGTACCAATGGCTATATCAAGCCTTGTAATTATATACAGCAACTTAGGGTGGTAACAAATATATTAACATATTTTGCATATCAACATATATATATTTTTTTTCTTCTTTCTTCTTCTTTTTTTAGTATAAAGCCGAAGGTCAACAACATCTATAACTCAAAAAAAGTATAAAAATGACCTGGGGGCTGGGGCGACTTCTTTTTCCGACAGAGATCAGTTTACATCACAAATTCACAAGCATGTTTCCGGATCCCGGATCCTGACGTCGCATTCCATTTGACTGGAAAAGTGGAAAGCAAATCATGTATCGAACTGTGTAGTGGTTGACTTGTATACAATAAGTGCCATAAAAGCAGACCCGCAGTTCCCTCTCGCTTATGAGTTGTAACTCAGTAATAAACATCTTTTACGTACAACTCAAAAGTTGCAACCTTTGAGTTTATTGGATTTATTATTTGATTTTCTTTCGAGTTTCCAGCATAGAATCCTTTTATACGAGTTTAATTAGTGATGAAATATAAAGTCATTTTTATGAAATAAATTCTCTTACAGCCATTTACATATAAATTTCAAAAACCATATCGGGTTATATAGCTTGAACCATTTTTATGAAAATAAAAATTATTTTTTGTACAAGCTAGCTTTTTTATGAGTTTAATATCAAAACCAATTGAATTAATTTCAAGCGATGAATTTAAACACACTAAAATCGATGGACTTGACGAGCTAGTGGTAGGGAGAGAAAAAGTGAATTCCACAAACATGTTTTGTTAATAATTTTAAAAAGATATTTTGTTCTATATTTTAATAAATAAGAAGAGCAATATATCAAATTTGTCAAGAAAAAACACAGAGGTAGGAAGGACAATTGTCATTTTTATATTTTATTAGTATTAATTTTTTTAAGAGTTAAATTAAGAAATAAAGAGAAATAACAAATTTTATTATTTTGATTAGAAAATATTTAAGAAATGGGTTAGCAAAAGTAAGGAAGAAAAACGGTACTAAAGATAGAGTCTTCAAAGTTAGGACAATTGTCCTTTTTAATTTTCCTTTTATTGAGTTAAATTAAGAAATGGCCAAATGGGTATATTGATAAAATATATGACTTTAGAGAGAAATAATTTTAGATTGTATGTACCTAAAATTACATGACATTACAGATAAATATATAAATTTCTCTATTTTAATTAGTTTAAACAAATGAAATTTCAAAAGTTTGTTATGGGGTTCATTAGGTTATTTCTTGATTAAAATATAGTCACTGATTTCTAAAATTAAGATTTAAATGGATGTCATATTGTTAACGTTTGGATGCATTTTATTTTGGATTAGAGAAATTTTCTTACATAACTACATATTTTTATTTTTAATAAAAAAAAATGAATGGAAACTTATAAATTTAAAATAAGTTATAATTTAAAAGATAATAAATTAATGAAATTGGTAAGTTTTAGAAATTTGAAAAGGTAAATTGTAAATTTTGGGAGGAGCACGACTAAGCCTGATTCAATATTAATTCTATTCTGGTTGAACCCTCCATGTGTAACATATTCAGAATTTGACTACTAAAATCCTTTTTTTTTTTAAAAAAAAAAAGAGCAAAAGAGTTATCAGAATGAAAGAAAGCTAGTGAAGAAAGCCTCCACATTTCCAACAATAGAGAAATCAAGATCACACCTCCAACAATACAACCCAAATATCTTATTTTATTTTCTTTTAAATTTATAATAAGTTTTAATTATAAAGATAATAAAATTTATAATAAGTTTTATTTTCTTTTAAATTTGTCTTTACCGCCCCATCTTTTTTGGGTTTTATTTTCTTTCTCCATTTGCACTTGTGTGGATTACTTGATTTTCATTTTAAAGTTGAGTTAATTATCACTATTATAATGTACCAAGAACATTCAATCTCACTTGTAAATGAATTGCAAATATTGATGTGATACATGTAATTTTAATTGTAAAAATAGGAAACACTTGTGCTATTTAAATTTAACAATTTGTTTGTAAATGTTACAGACACGTTATAGATAGTAAAAAATCTTCATCCTGCAATTGTAATATTTAATAATGAGTTTTACAATTAAAATTGCAAGAATTGAGATAGTTGTTAAATTATTGATATGACAAAATAGCGATTTTTTTTTTTTTATAATTACAAGGATAAAAATATCCAAAATAAAAATAAAAATTAGTCTTACATGACAAGTTGGTGGCATAAATGCAATTAATTGGTGTTCTAAGTCCAAATTAGTGGTGCTAAGGATAGTGACAGGAAAGGACGAGAAAAAACATAAAACAGCTGGAACAGTCCTTACACACGATCTTTACTCGGACCACACACTTTTTAAACGAGAAAACTAATGTCGCCAGTTGTCAGATAAGCTACTGCACTTATTATAAGGAATCTAATAAGCGCAGCAGCGTATCAGGCAATAATTGTTTTGATGAGAAATAATTAATTTTATAATTTTGATGAGAAATATTTAAATTAAGAAGTTAGCTAGAGGTGTCAACAGGTACGATACGGATTGGATGGAGATATTTTCATATTCGTACCCGTTATGATAACAAAAAAAATTATTATTCTTATGCGTCCTTTTGAATACGGTACGGATCGGATAAATAGATAAAAAAGTGCCACTAACATTTCGAATTGTGTTTTTGATAAAATATTTTTTAAAATAAGAAAAATAATAATGAATACAACTAATTTGTATTATGAAAATTTAATAAAATACAAAACTTTATTGTATCATATATCATTTTCATACAAATATATATCTATATATAATTTTATTTTTAAAAATTATCTTATACAAAAATAGGTAAGATAACAGAAAAAAATCATTACCCTTACCTGTATCCGATTAGCTAACGAAAAAAAAAAAAATCTTACCCTTACCCGTGTTTTTGGATACGATATGGATCGGGTAAATGGCTAAAAGGGTGCCATTGACACCCTAAAGTTAAGATGGATAAATATATAAATTTATCTATTTAATTAGTTTAAACAAATAAAATTTCAAAAGTTTTTTATGGAGCTCATTAGGTTATTTCCTGATTAAAATATAGTTACTGATTTATAAAATTAAGATCTGACCGCTAATTAAATGGATGTCATATTGTCAACGTTTGGATGCAATTTATTTTGGATTAGAGAAATTTTCTTACACAACTACATATTTTTATTTTTAATAAAAAAAAATGAATGGAAACTTATACATTTAAAAGATAATAAATTAATGATATTGGTAAGTTTTAGAAATTGAAAAAGGCAAATTGTAAATTTTGGGAGGAGCACGACTAAGCCTGATTCAATATTAATTCTATTGATTCGAAGACGTCTATATATATATCTGGTTGAACCCTCCATGTCTAATTAAGATCTTTTTTTTTTTTTGTTTTAATAGCCAAAGAGTTATCGAAATGAAAGAAAGCTAGTGAAGAAAGCCTCCACATTTCCAACTATAGAGAAATCAAGATCACACCTCCAACAATACAACCCACAGATCGATCTTATTTGATTTGATTTGATTTGCAAGAGATCAGTTTATCGAAATGAAAGAAGCGCGCAAAGGCGGCCCAGTTACAATCTGACCAATACTTTTTGAAAGCTTAATTTGCTTGACAGTTGTACAGACAAAACATTGACTTAATTAATCAACCTTGATTTCAAATGTCTTAATGGCATCAACGCTATATATTTACAAACAACACAAAAGTGGGATGCTAAGTCAATGTTTGGATACACATCTTTTCGGATTAGAGAAAACAAAAATAAAAAAGTTATAAATTTAAAATAAGTTTTAATTATAAAGATAATAAATAATAAAAAGTATATATTTTTTTTGAAATTTTAAAGGTAAATTAAGTTCATATTGTAAATTCTAAAAGAAAAAAAAAATGTAACTTATTTGAAGTTGCACTCGTCAACAGTGTACTTGGAGACTTTGATACCTGCTGAGTGCTGATCGACTACTCACCTTATCACCTTATCACCTTATCACATCAACACGTTTTCCAATTTCAACTTGGACGCGATGATATACAATTCTATAGAACCTCAGACGTATCTTGTCTAATAAATTCTATAGAACCTCAGACGAACACCATAAACCGTCTTCCAAATATACAAATCATGCATATATAGCTTTTATATATTAATTTCATTCAATCAAAACATGGTTTTCACTTATTCCAATGCAAATGAATACATAAGGTATCTTTGGAACAGTATTAGATTTCCCGTTGTTGTTTTTGCCGCGGCGCCGTTCCGCACGGGACTGCCACTGCAACTTGCATGGCGAGTTCGCTAGTTCAGTCTGCTTTGCTGCGATGGTGGTTCTGTCCCTTGCAGGACTTCATGTTGGTAAGTCTTTCTGTACCTTGTTCTTGTTCTAGCAGCTGCTTAGGGGTGTCAATGGCACCCTTTTACCAGCATGCACCTTATTCTTGTTCTAGCTGGTTAATTAGGGGTGTCAATGGCACGTATCCTTTTAATTACCCGTTTACCTGACCCGTACCTATTTAGATTTGGGGCCCCATGATAGCAGGGCTGGCATACTGATCATCTTCATCGATCCTTGGGAGAATGGATGGTGACGAGGTCAGGAAGAGGAAGAGGAAGAGGTGTCTTCAGGCCTTGCTTCCCCGGCCTTGGGGTCCCAGTCAAGCATGATCTTAACCTTGATACCCCTAGCGAGCACACGTACCCTACCTGCCTAAGAAGAACGTGCCTGACAGCTGAGTCAATAGATGTACTCGTTCACAGGCTGAGCTGAGGAGATCATATAATATAACCATCCTTCAACTTCATGGACTTGCCACGCTGTGCCCTCAACGACTAATTCGTTAAGCTTATCGGCACCTTGTTCTTGTTCTAGCTACTTAGGGTTGTCAATGACACCCTTATACCCGTTTATCCGACCTGTACATATTCAATAACAAGTAATTAAGATTCTTTACGTTTATAGCTTAACGGTAAGAGCAAGTTCTTTTTCGCATTAACATAACAAATAAGGGTACGGATGGATAAAGACTATTCATTACTAGTTATCTTATATGGTAATAATTAAAAATGAAAATTATAAAATTATAAAATTATATATAGAGAGATGATGAATGATATAATATAAGTTTACTCTTAATTCGTATATTATATATCTATTCAATAACATGTTTTTACCTGTTTCGTAGTCGTTGACACCCCTATAGCTGCTGCCCAGTTGAATTCCAATTTAATTAGGATTTAGCACTTGATGTTGGTAATTAATTTATTCTTAATGTCTTTTCATCCAGGCGAGATAATAAGCAAAGCGATAATGAACATGGTTGCATATATCCTTGGTGCGCTGCTCGGGTATGGACTCTGTACACTCAGCGAAAACGACATCGGAAAAGTATTTCTCCTAGCCATCCTATTTATTCTGAGTAAGTAAATTTCATCGACGCGTATTCTAAATTTTGACAGCCAGTAGAACATTGATAATTGATAATAATAACGATTGCAATATTTCTAAATTATTATTATTATTATTATTATTAACGATAGTGATAATAATAATAATATTACTATTATAAAATAATGAACGTTAATGGTTTATTGATAATTTTGAGCCTCTCACAGATACATAATTAATTAGAATGATTATGATGATGATGATGATATATGGTTTGTAACTTTGTGTTGACTCTGGTGCAGTTGCTCTGGGTATATTTGGGCGTTCTGTTTTTATGAAACATAAAAACTTTGGAGGTTCATAATGAGGTCCACAAGAATATTGATACCCTCGCCGATATCTTCAAAGGTCCTAATTAAATATTACTCTACCTGTTTAGTTGTTCAAAAGGAAATTAAAATAAATTTGCAAATGTATGCTAAGTAAGTTACTTCGTTGCATGTAGATTTAAATGAAAAATGCTTTGGAGAGATGCTGCAAAATTTGCAAGACAAGCTTTTTCTTCAGAAGATTCAGTCTCTCATCGACTCCAAGGAGAAGGAAAATTCTTTGGTATGATTTTACTTTCTTTTGTTCTTCATTTTTTTGTTCTTTTTTTTTTTTTTTTTCATTTTTTATTCAATTTTCATATGACAATCCATACTTAATTTTGGAGCACTGCAGAGTAAGTTTCGAAGTTGGGAACTTCGGTGGCATCGACATCCACAAGAAAAGTATGAAAGGATCGCAGATCTCATCCACCTCTGTGCCTTAACCATCATATCTCTCTCTACTACCGTAGAGAGCTCCCACATCAGTATGTGTCTCCGAGACACATGCAAGGAGATATGCTCTGAATCTGCAAAAGCACTTACACTGCTTTCTGACTCCATGAAAGACAAGACCGCCCCTAAACCTTCAATCGATAATCATTTGACCACTGCACAGGACCTCGCATCGCGTCTCATTAAAAACAAGCTAAAGTTGACGAATGCAATTGTCAAGCTTGCATCACACCCAGAGAACATGCTGGAGTTGATCGCTGAGCTGAGTCTCACATCGTACCTAGAGGACATAAGTCACATAACATCTCAGATGGTCACATCTGTTAAGATTATCAAAAGGCTGGCCAGTTCAATAAAGGAGCTTTGAGACGTGGTGCCTTTTAAACAATGTGAGCAAGATAGCAATGTACCAAAACGGTTTATTCCAGGTATTCAGGAAATGGCCACTCGGGCCAAGCAGCTGTTAGTGGCTCCCATGAAGAACATGGCATTTCAGCTCTTTGCCTACCTGACCAAACTCATAACCAAATGCTCGTTTGCTTCTGATGCACCAGACACCATCCAAGCTCCTGTTAACTTGGTTCCACTTGATAAATCAGAAACTCAGAGAGAGAAGCGGGCCCATGTAACTATCTATATCAACCCACCTGCTGCCTGATGGCCCAATCTGAGTTATCCGAGCCCATATATACTCAAGTACTAGATTGCCTTTTGTTTTTGCAGTGTCTCAGATTTGTTTGTATAATTGTGTGTATGTTTTTTTTTGCTTTTTCTCCATGATTGGTTAGCTTTATGATATCTCTATACTGTTGGTTAGATATCTGCTTTATGTACTTCTCTAGTTTTGCTTATTTGGTAAGACGGTACGTGATGTAAACAACATTTATCAAAACTTGAGTACCGACTGTTTGGTACCAGGTTTCTGCTAAGTGATTTCATTTTCAATGAAATCGGTGGGTAATCCCCTGTTGAAGAATGATCTCGATCAGAATGTAATTCATTTTAGATCTTTGATGTAGAACGTACAATAACCAATTTAGGAAATAACTCAAACGGTACATTTCTTTGTTTGTACCAAAAAATAGGAACAGGTACATACCAATGGCTATATCAAGCCTTGTAATTATAAATAGCAACTTAGGATTGTAACAAATAGACAATTAATATACCAAAAATATAAATTTTTCTCAGATTTCATTTCTTTGTTTTATAAAAGCAACATGGTACCAAAGCTTATCTTTCTGTGACCGCAAAACAACCAAGAAAACACCGTACTAGTAATACCGGGCATTGCTAGTAGATAAGCGTACCAATGGCTATATCAAGCCTTGTAATTATAAATAGCTAACCTGGGCAATTGTATTATTTTGTATTTAATGTTGGATATTAATAAAAAATTCGGGTCACAACTTATGCATGCAGCATGCTAGATTGCTAGTAGATAAGCTCCTTAATTATAGTCAATCACCAGCGAATGCCACATGCATTAATTGTGTGATCATCCTTCTCCTATTTTCTTTTGAATTACTCTTCCCAACGAATGTCGAATGACTCCAGCGGTCCAGCCGAGCTGATGAGCCTGATTCATACAAAATTCCATCCAAACTGATTTTGGCAAATGCTGTGTCGATCCAAAAGCAAGAGTGCTCGATCTCGGCAAATTGGGCATACAATTGAATGTAATTTATTTTTTGCTTGTCTAAACAGTGACCTCGTTAGCATTAAAGAAAACAAAAGTCTCACATATATTTTTTTTTTCAAAAGGATGAGATTCCTTGAAAATGAATCAATTGAATAATTTTGATATTGTTGAAAACATTGTATATATGCTATATATATGAGGAGGGTTCAAGTTTCTTTATTTTTTGTGTTTCCATTATGTCTTTATTTTTAAAAACTACAATAACTCAAAATTTGAAACTTAAAATTCAAAATAAAACCGTTGTATGTGATATACATAATTTTATCTATGCATATGTTATGACATTTCAACTTTGTTTTGAATTATCATCAAGAGCTTATAAAAAAATGATCAAAAACAGTGTTATAAAAAATGGTCTTTAACAGCTGATTAATCGGCTGTTTAATCATTAACGGTGGCTAAACTATTACGAATACACTTAATATTTGTTTGCAAATGAAAATAATTAATCGGCATTTTTTCAATTAATCGGCCGTTTTACCATTTAATCGTCCGTTATTTTCATTTATTTATGTTTATTCTAATTTATTCTTGTGAATTTTTCACATTGTCTTTATTTTGTGTGATAATAATTTTATAAATCATGTATTGTACTTTTATTTGTGCTTAGACATACATTCAATATGTTTATATATATAGAGAGAGAGATAGGCTAATATCAAAACGTTTGCACCAACCCTCTCGTGCAACCGATTCAATTTCTGATTTTTAAAGTCCAAATGATAAATCTAAACCATTAGATGTGTTCTCCATATTAAAATGTGCTTGGAGACCAAATTTTACATTTTTTGGAATTTTTTTACTATTTATTAAACCACTTTGAAAATCGCTGATCCAATGGTCGCTTCTGATTTTACTGTTCCAAATAGCCACCGTTGGATCAGCGATTTTCAAAGTGGGTTAATAAATAGTAAAAAAATTTCAAAAAATGTAAAATTTGGTCTCCAAGCACATTTTAATATGGAGAACACATCTAACAGTTTACATTTATCATTTGGACTTTAAAAATCGAAAATTGAATCGGTTGCACGAGAGGGTTGGTGCAAACGTTTTGATATTAGCCTATCTCTCTCTCTCTCTCTCTCTCTCTCTCTCTCTCTCTATATATATATATATATATATATATATATATATATATGAGATAGGCTACGGTGAGTTGCGAAGTAAAACGCGTTTCTACTTCACGCCGTATTTTTATTTTGAAAGTCCAAACGATCAATCCGAACTGTTAGATATTTAATCCATATTGAAATGTGCTTGGAGACCAAATTTCATATTTTTTGGAATTTTTTTGACTATTTATTAAGCATTTTTGAAAATTACTGTTTTGCTGTGAATAGTGAAAAACAGTAAAATTTTCTGAACCATCAGATCAGCGACTTTCAAAATTGGTTAATAAATAGTAAAAAAATTTAAAAAAATGTAAAATTTGGTCTCCAAGCACATTTCAATATGGATAACAAGATGAACGGATCGGATCGATGTTTTGAACTTTAAAATCGCAAAATATGAGCGTGAAGTAAAATAGTCGCTTTACTTCGCAACTCATCGTAGCTCAGCTCATATATATATATATATATATAGAGAGAGAGAGAGAGAGAGATGGGCTACGGTGAGTTGCGAAGTAAAGCGACTATTTTACTGCACGCTCATATTTTTAAATTTTAAAGTTCAAAACGTTGATCCGAACCGTTCATCTTGTTCTCCATATTGAAATGTGCTTGGAGACCAAATTTTACATTTTTTTGGAATTTTTTTATTATTTATTAAGCAATTTTGAAAGTTGTTGATCTGATGGTTTAGAAAATTTTAATGTTTTTTACTGTTCACAACAAAACAAAAATTTTCAAAAATATTTAATAAATAGTAAAAAAATTCCAAAAAATGTAAAATTTGGTCTCCAAGCACATTTCAATACGGATTAAACATCTAACGGTTTAGATCGGTCGTTTGAACTTTCAAAATGAAAATACAGCGTGAAGTAGAAACGCGTTTTACTTCGCAACTCACCGTAGCCCATCTCTCTCTCTCTCTCTCTCTCTCTCTTTATATATATATAGAGATGGGTTATGGTGCATTGCAATGCATAGGCCATGGTGTGCATTGGACCATAAATCATCGATTCAAAGTCCAAATGACCGATCCAAATCGTTCATCTTGTTCTCCATATTAATATGTGCTTGGAGACCAAATTTTACATTTTTTGGAATTTTTTTACTATTTATTAAGCCACTTTGAAAATTGCTGATCCAATGGTGACTGTTTGGAACAGTAAAATCAGAAGCCACCGTTGGATCAACGATTTTCAAAGTGGCTTAATAAATAATAAAAAAATTCCAAAAAATGTAAAATTTGGTCTCCAAGCACATATTAATATGGAAAACAAGATGAACGGTTTGGATCGGTCATTTGGACTTCGAATTAGTGATTTATGGTCCAATGCACACCATGGCCTATGCATTGCAATGAACCATAGCCCATCTCTCTCTCTCTCTATATATATATATATTTTTCTTACTTACTTTGAAATTGATTAATTATTCTGTTATTTATATACTATATATTTTTCTTACTAATTATTGATGTATTTTTTTTCAATTAGTACGACATATTCATTTATGAAACTAAGTTGTTATCATAAACTAAATTTAGTGATTTTATGTTAAAATGTTTCATTTCTTTCAAATAATATATTATTAGTATTTGAAAAAGCTTAATTCTTGAATTTATTTTTCCATTAAATAAATGTATTACTTACACATGTAAAGTGCTTATGCGTTAAAAATAAATAAACGTAGTGTCATGTTATAATAATATAACTAAGTTAAATTAAATTTACTTGATAAGTTTAACGAGTTAAATAAATTATTTTTAATAAATTATGATATATATACATAAATTTGGTAAAAACGTAAAATTGTCCATATAATTCTGATAAATCGGCTGCATATCAATTAATCGCTTGGTGATAACTTGTTCGTCCGACGACCGCATACTGTTATTTACAACACTGTTGTGGATGTTTATACTCGTACACATTACAAATTATTTTTGTTCGTACTTTAGTTTATTTGTTATAAATTATTTTATTAGTACTCCACTCTTATCTGTTATGGTTGTCAGATAACGAAAAGAATCTTTACATTCATTTTGTCTGTTACGATAGCGGAAAAATAATGAACAATACTAATATAATAATTATTTTTATTATCTATTAAATAAAACATTAAAACATATATATTCATTATTATTTTTAAATGATATTGATAAAAATTCTCAGTCTAGTGGTAAAGGCAATACTCATTGTGTGAGAAGTTGTAGGTTCGAAATTCGAAAAAAATAATATTTTGTAGATATTAAATAGTTTGATTACTTGACATTCAACATTTACTCAAAAAAATAAATTACATATAAAACATATTACTTGTACTTAAATTCTTTCATCGACATATAAGATCTATTCATTTTAGAGACAATTTAGAAATTAACAAAGAGTGTGGTATCATCACTTCTAAACAAATAATTGTAAAAGCCTATTTGTAGTTGCCATATAGTATATACCAAAAAAAAAATCATTATCTGTTGAAGCTCAATTAGTCCCAACGGGCCGGACAAAAGAAAAAGCCTAGTGATACCACCTTATTAGACCTATTATTTCGACTTATTTTCATACAAAAATCTGTGTTTTGAACCAACAAATAATGTCTTTTACATTGAATATCCATAGAATGTGGTACTGTTTTGTTTTGGTTCCTACTTTGCAGGAATCAGGCGAAATCAGGCAAAATCAGGCAAATAGCAGACTTCAGGAAGATTTGATGCGAGTCGCAACACCCATGATGAGAGTCGCATCAAAGCCCAAGGCGACCTGCGATGCGACCCTCACTCCTGCCTTGAAGACCATATGATGCGAGTCGCATCACTTGTTGCCGCACAATTCAAATTGAACCCGATAAGCCCCAAGTCAAATCCGTTGCCTATAAAAGGAGGTCCTTGGCCAGAATTTCGAGAGCTTTTTCCCTCCCTGACATTTCCAGATCACTTTGAGAGTAGAGATCAAGAGAAAGAGAGAGAGATTGGAGATTGCTTGGAGAAGAAGATGATCACTTGGAGAAGAAGAGAAGATTGTAAGATTCTCTCCAATCCACCTTGGATCTTCAAGCTTCATCATGATCTGCTTATTCTCTCCCTCTTTTGTGCTTTCTTTTACCATGTTTGAGTAGACCATTAGTTCTTAGGGTTAGGATGTAGTCTCTAAACTTTGTCTTTGAATTGCATGTTGTTTTGATCTAAGTTTGAACTTGTGTGATTCTTTGTTTGAGTATTCATTGATTACTTGATTTTGATTGCTTGATTGATTCTTGATTGTCTACTGTTAGATGTCTATAGCATCTCTTCTAGTAATTTGACATGGATGTTTCTTGCAATTGTAATTGAGTATTTGAGGTAGATCTAAGATCAATAGTAGCTCAGAGGTGAACTTTCCATTATTGAAAGGTTGTGGATACTTCTAGCAAATCAGACAATCAATTTAGGTTTGATACCAGTATGTGAGAGCTACAGGTTGAAGCATCGCACAAGAAATCAACTTAGATACGAACACATGTTAGCTCTGCTTGAGGACCATGTGACCCTCATCAGAGATGATGCGAGTCGTATGATAGGTCTAGAGAGAGCAAAGTTTAGGATGAAACCTGAAATCCTGGGAACGTCTTTTATCATTATTCAAAATCAAAACCTTTAATTGCTTTCATTTACTGTTAATTGAATTGTCACTTGAAATTAGGAAATATAAACAAATCAAACCCAATTTTTCACACTTCTAGTACCTAACTCGGATTAATAAGAAATTAGACTCGAATTATACCATCCCTAAGGATCGATACCTTATTATACTATATGGATAGGATTGTGCACTTGCAATCTTAGACGAGAGTAGATTCAAGGTTTAAACTGGTACAGCTAGCTGTACCTGAAACTTTACAGCATACTTTTTTGCGAACACTCAGTTAGTTCTGCCATGTTATGGATTTATTTTTTAATCAAATGCGATGTTTCTCCATTGGAGCTTTACCTGTATTAATGTCTGTAGAATTAAATTTGTTTCTTTGCGGTTTATTCTTTTGTAATTTTAAAATTAACACTTGAAAATAATTACAAACGATGATGTGTCGGTTCTAAAGAATTTGTTAAAATTAATAATTATTTCACGTCTCTGTAGCTGTAATTATATTTGCAATTTGTTTTCAACCCTCACTACAATGATTTTGTAAGACATTTATTTTTATGATATTGTTGGTTGATTATTACCAACTAATCTATTTTAATAAAAAAAAAATTGGTGGCAAGACCGAGTGTGACATGACATAAGAATTTAGTCCATGTTTGGTTGTGACCTAAATGGTGGAATAAGGAGTTTAGGCCTCGTTATTCTACCAAATATGTCTTAAATGAGCCGGCCTAAGATGGCATAAGCCGATATTTAGACTGGCCTAAATTAAGCCACCTCACATGGTGGTTCAATTTTTATTCCACCTCATGACCTAACTTAAATGATTATAATAATATTTTATTTTTATATAATTACTATATTATTGTTAATAATTATTATTAGTATATAATTATATAATTAATATTTTCTTATTCATAATTATTATATAATTAATTATATAATTAATATGTTACACTGTTAAAATATTAAATAATTATTATAATAATATTACAATATATTATAGTTGTTATTAATATATTAATATCATATAATTAGTATCTTATTATTAATAATTAATAATTAATAATTAATAATGATTAATAATTAATAATTAATAATTAATAATGATTAATAATTAATAATTAATAATGATTAATAATTAATAATTATTAATAATTAATATTCTTAATATAGTAAATCATTATTATAATAATATTATAATATATTATAGTTGTTATTGATATATTAATATTATATAATTAGTCTCTTATTATTAATATATAACTATATAATTAATATTTTATATTGTTAATATATTAAATTATTATTTTAATAAGATTATATAATTAGTAATTATTATTAATTTATAATTATACAATTAATTTTTTATTATTAATAATTATTATTAATATATAATTAATATTTATATTGTTAATATATTAAAGAAATTTATAATAATATATAATATATTACAATTATTATTAATATATTAATATTATATAATTAGTATCTTATTATAAATAATTAATTAATTTAGGCTTTTAAAAGTTTAGTCTTCCATCAATTCTAACCAAACAAGAAATAGTTTAAGATATGGTTTAACTTTAGGCTTCAACCAAACATGAATAATTTTGACCGGCCTAAGTTAGAATAACCAATTTAGGCCTTCTTAGCTTTAGGCCACAACCAAACATGGAGCTAGACATTAAACATTCTTATATTAAATAGTACAGATGTACTGGCTCTCTAAAATTAAGTTTAAAGTTAATTTCAGTTATTAGTCAATATGCAATTTTAATATTATTATTGTTCATATCTATGTTACTCGGATACTTTACATATACGTCCGTATCTCCCGTATCCGTATCGGATACGCAGCCGTATCATACGGCTACGATACGGTTCGTTTTTTTTACTTTTTAGTTCCTCCGCTGAGTCCGCCGCTTTGCTTCTCTTCTTTTGCTTTTCCAAACCGCATTGAATTCTCAAAATGGCGAAGTTAGATCTTAACCGTCTAATCGTAATCTCAGCGATCCTGCGTCTGATACTCATCTTTTATGGAGAGTGGCAAGATGCCCACATGGAGGTGCCGTACACCGACGTCGACTACCTTGTCTTCTCTGACGCCTCCGCCATGGTCGCCTCTGGTCGCTCCCCGTTCGACCGATCAACATACCGCTACTCGCCATTGCTAGCCTTCTTGCTTTTACCCAATTCATGGATCCATCGTTCCTGGGGCAAGCTCCTTTTCTCTTCAGCTGGTATGACTTTTTCAGATCCCCAAATTTTATTCACTGATTTTGATTTCTTTCCGTGACCCAAACTATAAATTTGGTTATGGATTCAAATTGTTAATGTGGTGTTGCAAATTGAGGGTAATTTGTTGAGACGATGCTCTGATTGCTCAACTAAGTACAGGTATACTGGTATTAACTTTAATTTATTGGAAATTCAATGGAAGTGTAAATAATATTCTGGCATTAAACAGCTAAAAAGAGTTGACCGCACTAGCAAAATCACTATCCTTCAGGTAGTAATAAGATGAGAGTTTAATCACCTGCTGTAATTGCAAAATTTATAATTTAACCTTTTATTAATTGTTTTATAACCAGATGTGGTTAATATTCTTTTGTTTGTTTTATTTTCTTGACAGATTTGCTTGTTGGTCTATTTATCAACAAAATTCTGAAGCTCCGTGGCGTGCCTGAAAATTTGCGTACTTGGGCAGTAATTTCATGGCTTTTTAACCCTTTTACTTTCACAATTGGTACAAGGGGCAACTGTGAGCCAATAGTGTGTGCTGTTATTCTATGGATCATCATCTCTCTTTTGAACGGTGTATGTTCTATTCATCTCTTTCTCTTATTTCATATTGTCTTTATCATCTGTTAATTTCTTTCCCTTTCTTGTTGAGAATTTTTAATGAAATGCTTTAATATTTTTCCATGGGAGTGACACTTAAAAAAGGCATTTTCTGTATCCTTTTATTCTGAAAAATCATACTTTTGTTTTTTTGTCTTTTGTCAATTTAGGGAAGGTGCTTCAAGCGGCATTCTTCTATGGCCTCATCGTACATTTTCGCACTTACCCGATAATTTATTGCCTTCCTTTTGTTCTAGCCCTCAGCAAGCAGCAAATGGATAGTAATGGGAAACCTGCTCTAACTCGATGGAGCCCAAAACCAAATCCCATGCCAATGCCTCCAAAGAAAATGAGTCTAATCTCTCACCTCATGGGTCTTTTTACAAAACAAACACTACTCTTTGGTTTAATATCGGGATTCACTTTTGTGTTCTTGACCTCAATTTTCTTCTATTTATATGGCTGGGAGTTTTTGAATGAGGCACTGTTGTATCATTTGACAAGAACTGACCCAAGGCATAATTTTTCAATTTATTTTTACCACATTTATCTCAACCACCAAAAGGGATTCTCAATTGGGGAAAAAGTGGTTTCATTCTTACCACAGTTAATGGTACAACTGGCACTCGTCTTCCAGTTTGCGTGGGATCTGCCGTTTTGTCTTTTTGTGCAGACAGTTGCTTTTGTTGCCTTTAATAAGGTATGCAAGAATGTTTAAATTCAAAGTAATTTTGTGGCTCTATTTTCTTAGGAAAAGGATTGTAACAGTTCTTTAGATAGGGAGATGAAAGTTAAACATTGTTTTGTAGCCTTGTTTACTATACTGGCTTGTGTCCAACTGGTTACAACCAAAAAGTTTTGGGTATACAAGCATTATCTATACTGATCATTTATACTGCTTTTGGGTATAAGCTTGTTAAGTTATGAGACTTCCTAGGTTCTATTTGTACTTCAAACTCGTTGAAATGGGAAGTTATATTGTTGCTCGAATCCAGTTGAAGGTCCCAAAATGTTGTTGTTTGCATTTACAAATATACGTTCTTAC
The DNA here is from genome assembly GCA_033356055.1 of Carex pumila. Classification (NCBI taxonomy): domain Eukaryota; kingdom Viridiplantae; phylum Streptophyta; class Magnoliopsida; order Poales; family Cyperaceae; genus Carex; species Carex pumila. Next base: position 28,678 of record JARJHM010000851.1, read on the forward strand.
ATGTTCACCAACGGATACTTTATCACATAAAATTGGTCGTCAGGCTGAAGTTTACTTTTACCTTCATTTCATTCTACTCCTGATGTATTTCTTTATTATTAACGTTCCTTTTTCAAAATTATCAGGTTATGACAGCACAGTACTTTGTATGGTTCTTCTGCCTACTACCATTGATCCTTCCTTGGACTGTCTTGAAGCTTAAATGGAAAGGACTAATATGCATATTTGCATGGATGGTATCTCAATTGCATTGGCTAATGTGGGCTTACTTTCTTGAGTTCAGGGGTAAAAATGTCTTTCTACCACTATGGATGGCAAGCCTTCTCTTTTTAGCTTCAAACACGCTAGTCTTAGTGATGATTATAAGACACCACAAGTATTCTCCAGTTTTTGCGTATCTGGCTGATGCTGATGTTAGTAAAGCCAGAAAAATTCAGTGATTGTCTTGTATAATTTTGACTCCTTTATTTTTTTTTTTCCTCTGTAATTTTTTTAATTTAGTTAGTTCCTTCTAGTAGACTACTTTCTAACTCGCCTTTGGCAGAATTTTATTTTTTTGCCGCCTTTTATGACAATGTAGATGATGCCTTCTTATCTAAGTTAAAGGTATTGGAGCAACAGTTTAATATTTAATTTATTTCCCTGAAGTTCTCGTAAGTGGTTCTTTGCCTAGTGTGTTTGGATTTCTGCATACAATATGAAAATTACTACCTGGACTTAAAAAGTATAAGAAAGCATCTCTGTGTCCAGTATTACTAGTACGGTGTTTTGACAGTTGTTTTGCGGTCACAGAACGATAAGTTTTGGTACCATGTTTTTATAAAACAGAGATCAAATCTGAGGAGAAAAAAAAATATTTTGCTATATTGTGTATTTGTTACAATCCCAAGTTGCTATTTATAATTATAAGGCTTGATATAGCCATTGGTACGTACCTCTTCCTATTTTTCGGTACAAACAATAGTGTGTACTGTTTGAGTTGTTTCCTAAATTGGTTATTGTACTATTTAGATCAAAGATTTAAAATCAATTACATTCTGAGATCATTCTTCAAAAGGGGATTACCCACCAATTTCATTGAAAATGAAATCACTTAGCTAGTACCAAACAGTTGGTACACAAGTTCTGATCAATGTTGTTTACATAACCGTCTTACCAAATAAGCAAAACTAGAGAAGTACATAAAGCAGATATCTAACCAACAACATAGTGATATCATAAAGCTAACCAATCATGGAGAAAAGCAAAAAAACATACAAACAAGTTTACATAACCGTCTTTACCGAATAAGCAAAACTAGAGAAGTACATAAAGCAAACATCTAACCAACAACAGAGAGATATCATAAAGCTAACCAGTCATGGAGGAAAGCAAAAAAACATACAAACATATCTGAAACACTCCAAAAACAAAAGGCAATCTTGTAGTTGAGTATATATGGGCTCGGTTAACTCAGATTGGGCCAGCAGCAGCAGGTGGGTTGATATCGATGGTTACATGGGCCAGCTCCTCTCTATGAGTTTCTGATTTACCTAGAATTTTCATGGGAGCCACTAACTGCTGCTTGGCCCGAGTGGCCATTTCCTGAATACCTGGAATAAACCGTTTTGGTACATTGCTATCTTGCTCACGTTGTTTAAAAGGCGCCACGTCTGAAAGCTCCTTTATTGAACTGGCCAGCCTTTCGATAATCTTAACAGAGGTGACTAACTGAGATATGTGATCTCCAATCTTTTCATACTTTTCTTGTGGATGTGGATGCCTTCCAAGTTCCCAAATTCGAAACTTACTCTGCAGTGCTCCAAAATTAAGTATGGATTGTCATATGAAATTGAATAAAAATGGAAAAAAAAAAAATGAAGAACAAAAGAAAGTAAAAGTATACCAAAGTAAAAGTTACCTTCTCCTTGGAGTCGATGAGAGACTGAAGCTTCTGAAGGAAAAGCTTATCTTGCAAATTTTGCAGCTTCTCTCCAAAGCATTTTCCATTTAAATCTGCATGCAACAAAAGTAACTCACTTAGCATACATCATAGAGTGATAGACAAAGCACTGGACATATCCAGTTCACCACTGATTAGTTAGGCAGTTACGCCTATTCTGTTAGAACCAAGTATTAGATTGTAATTAGGAGACACTAAGCATTGTTGTCTATATATATACCCCTACTGTAATCACAAACAGAGGTTAATGAAATGAATTGATTCAAAGATTCAATCTTTCTTATTTCTCATCTTTTCTCTACGGTTTCATAGAGGTTTGTTCATACATTTGCAAATTTATAAACAAGTAGAATATTTAGGACCTTTGAAGATATCGGCGAGGGTAGTGATATTCTTGTGGACCCCATTATGATCTTCATCTCCAGCAAAGAAGGGTAGGAGGAAAACCGAGATAATTGTGAGAGCGTAAGCAATTACCAAAGTTTTTTATGTTTCTGTTGAATTCGTTAGTTAGCCAGCCAGGCCCCACGGGATACACTAATGCCGAAAACATTGCCATCAAGAATGCAGTTGGGACGTAGTCATACCCGTCCATCACCTCTTTTATTACAGAACGCCCAAGTATACCCAGAGCAACTGCAGCAAGAGTCCACACAAAGTTACAAACCATGCATATATATATCATAATATATAATTCTAATTATGTATCTGTCAGAGGCTCAAAATTATCAATAAACCATTAACATTTATTATTTTTATAATAGTAATATTATTATTATCATTATTGTTAATAATAATAATTTAGAAATATTACAGTCGTTATTATTATCAATTATCAATGTTCTACTGGCTGTAAAAATTTAGAATGTCCATGAAATTTACTTACTCAGAATAAATAGGATGGCCAGGAGAAATCCTATTCCAATTTCGTTTTCGCCGAACGTACAGAGTCCATACCCGAGCAGCGCACCAAGAATATATATATACAACCATGTTGATTATCGCTTTGCTTATTATCTTGCCTGGATAAAAAGAAAGAATAAATTACCAACATCAATTAGTGCTAAATCCTATTTTGGAATTCAACTGTGCAGCAGCTATAGGGGTGTCAACGAGTACGAAACGGGTAAAAAGATGTCATTGAATAGATGTATACGAATTATGAGTAAAATTATATCAAATCATTCATCCTCTCTCTCTATATATAATTTTATAATTTTCATTTTTAATAATTACCATATAAATTAATATAAGATAACTAGTAAAGAATAGTCTCCGTATCCTTATTTGTTATGTTAATGAAAAAGAACTTACTCTTACCGGTAAGCTATAAACATAAAAAATCTTACTTGTTATTGAATATGTACGGGTCAGGTAAACGGGTAAAAAGGTGTCATTGACACCCAGCTAGAACAAGAACAAATAGGTACGGGTTAGATTGCGTGCCTCCTCTATCTAGGGTGTGCTAGGTATCAAGGTTAAGATCATGATTGACTGGGACCCCAAGGGGAAGCAAGGCCCGAAGACACCTCTTCCTGACCTGGTCACCATCCATGCTCCCAACTCAAGGATGAAGATCAGTATGCCAGGCCTGCTATCATGGGGCCCGAAATCTAAATAGGTATGGGTTGCATAAACAGGAAAAAGGATGCCATTGATACCCCTACGTAGCTAGAATATGAACAAGGTGCCGGTAAAAGGGTGCCATTTACATTCCTAAGCAGCTAGAACGTACAAGAACAAGGTACAGAAAGACTTACCAACATGAAGTCCTGCAAGGGGCAGAACTGCTATCGCAACAAAGCAGACTGAACTAGCGAACTCGCCATGTTGCAGTGGCAGTTCCATGTGGAACACCGCCGCGGTGAAAATGACAATGGGAAATCTAATACTGTTACAAAGATACCTTATGTATTCATTTGCAGTGAAACCCATGTTTTGATTGAATGAAATAAAAGCTATGTTTTGTATATTTGGGAGAGTGTTTATGGTGTTGGACAATGGCTGGTGACAAATAAGGTTAGATCTAAGTGTTCACAGTTCACGGTAGAGAGTCGTATTGGGTGCAGATCAGACAAATGTTGGGTCTCACTTGTCAGAGACAGTCCCGTGTGGTCTATAATCCATGAAATATAAAGGTCACAATGTCATATGCGACAAGGATTGCATGAAAGGTGCGAAGGGATCAGACACATATTGGTCTACAATTGAATGCTTTCATTTGTTACAACGATGCCTAGCTGGGGTACTGAACTACTGATGTATTTTTTGTTGGTAACTGGCTACAAACTGTATATGTAAAATACTACATGAGAAGATACAATTAAAATATTGAAGAGCTTTTCTTCAGTCATTTTATTGTCAAGGTATGTATTTATCAACTTCTGTGAGACGAATCCATCGTCAGAAGTAAGTACATATAAAAACAGGAAATATATATCTTCACGTCCATTGTGAGAAGTAAGTCCTTCGATCTCTACTCGCATTATTATTTTATCAAATGAGAAGTAAACATATAAAAACAGGAAATATATATCTTCACGTCCACTAAATGAGAAAAGCGAGTTGTTTAATTAAACGGAAAAAAGTGTTGTTGTGATATTTGATTAGTTGGTGATACTTATGCTATTAAGTTGAGTTATGGATTTGAGTACGTATTGATTCTCATGTGAGTCGATCAGCAGGTATCAAAAGTTTCGAAGTACTATCTTGTGTAACTTCAAATTTAGAAGTTACATTTTTTTTCTTTTAAAATTTACAATATGAACTTAATTTACCTTTTAAATTTCAAAAAATTATAAATTTTATTTTTTCTTATCTTTATAATTGAAACTTATTATAATTTTATAACTTTTTATTTTTTTCTCTAATCCGGAAAGATGTGCATCCAAACATTGACAATGTGATGCCCATTTAATTAGCGGTCAGATCTTAATTATATATACAAATCAGCAACTATATATTAATAAGCAACAGGAGATAACCTAATGAGCCCCATAAGAAAGTTTTCGAATTTCATTAGAATATTGTTTTAGATAGAAATAACTTAACAAAGAACATCTAATAGTCACTAATTTAGGAGGAGCAAGAATTCATGAGTACAGTAGGTCGCAGGCGCAGCAGTAACTTAGAATATACTACAATAGATTGACATTTTTCGCCAGAATAAAAAACAATTTTTTGCGACGGAGTAATGTTATAAATATATTTTTTCTATTTACGACAAAATACCGTTATAAATACAATTTTTCTCTCGTGAAAAATACTTCCCTTGTTAGTTGTTAAAATTGCCATGCCATATGCATCGCACTAAAACCGGTTCTGAACTGTACAATGATAATTCCGAAGCCAGGCCACTTTTGTTTTTTTTTCGTAAATAGCACAGTTGAAATCAAGGTTGATGAAGTCAATGTTGTATCTGTATGGGTCTCATGTGAGATGTGACAAGAAGATCGATGCTATTTTTTTTTTTTTTTTTTTTTTTTTTTCTGTCGGAATGAATTTTGGCTATTAATTGTGACTCTGCCGGTTGTACTGAAATTAATGTGACTCCTCCCAAAATTTACAATTTACCTTTTTAAATTCCTAAAACTTACCAATTTCATTAATTTATTATCTTTTAAATTAAAACTTATTTTAAATTTATAAGTTTCCATTTATTTTTTTTATTAAAAATAAAAATATATAATTATGTAAGAAAATTTATCTAATCCAAAATAAAATGCATCCAAACATTGACAATATGGCATCCATTTAATTAGCGGCCAGATCTTAATTTTAGAAATCAGAAACTATATTTTAATCAAGAAATAACAAAGGTTTAAATAGCGTTTATCATGTTATAGTGGAATAGTTAAAAAAACAACGTCGTTATAGCATGAAATAGTGCCGATAGCATCATAACTTTTATGGTCTAAAAATGCTATAGCGCGCGATTTAGAACCTTGAGAAATAACCTAATCAATGAGCCCCATAACAAACTTTTGAAATTTCATTTGTTTAAACTAATTAAAATAGAGAAATTTTTATATTTATCCATCGTAACTTTCTTAATTTAAATATTTCTCATCAAAATTATAAAATTAATTGTTTCTCTCTAAACTCATATATTTTATCAATATATATATATATATCCATTTGGTCATTTCTTAATTTAACTCAATAAAAGGAAAATTAAAAGGACAATTGTCCTAAATTTGAAGACTCTTTAGTACCGTTTTTCTTCCTTCCTTTTGCTAACCCATTTCTTAAATATTTTCTAATTAAAATAATAAAATTTGTTATTTCTCTTTATTTCTTAATTTAACTCTTAAAAAAAATTAATACTAATAAAATATAAAAATGACAATTGTCCTTCCTATCTGTATTTTCCTTGACAAATTTGACATATTACTCTTCTTAGTTAAAACATAGAACAAAATATCATCTTGTTAAAATTCTTCACAAAATGTCCTTGTGAAATTCACTTTTTCCCTCCCTCCCACTAGCTCGTCAGGTAGATCGATTTCAGTAATTTAAATTCATCACTTGAAAGTTGAAACTAATCAATTGGTTTTGATATTAAACTCGTAAAAAAGTTAGCTTGTACAAATTATTTTTTTACTTTCATAAAAATGGTTCAAGCTAACCCGAAATGGTTTTTGAAATTTATATCTAAGATGGCTCTAAGAGAATTTATTTCATAAAAATGATTTTAGATTTCATCACTAATTAAACTCGTATAAAAGGATTATATGCTCGAAATAATATCAAATAATAAATCCAATAAACTGATCAAAGGCGGGATCTGCCGATTTTTTTAAAAATACCCATTAAAAAAATTAATTTAATAAAAATAACTAGATCTGAACTGAAATTTAAAAAATACCCAAATCACGGATTTTTTCTGCTACCCAGAATTTTTATTCCGGGCCGCGGAAAAAATTCGCGCCCTGAAATTTTTTTTTTTTTTTATTCTGAGCGTGGATATTTTCCGCAGCCCAGATTTTTAAATATATATATATATATATTTTAGAGTTTGAAGAAAGAAAATATTGATTTTTTGGTCCAACTTTGCACCTCTGGTTAACATATCAGAACACCTTAAAAAATCATGTAAATATACCGACATGCATTCTTGACTTCATAAAACAAGACTGTGAAGTTTCATACAAAATCTCAAAACAAATCGTGAGATATCGGCTCTCAAAAATTGCCCGAACTGCTGAAGGAGTGCTTCTGAGCCTAACTTTCCATCTCTGATTAACATACCAAAACACCTTCAAAACTCATGAAAATTTACCGACATGCATTCTTGATTTCATAAAACAAGACTGTGAAGCTTTATACAAAAACTCAAAACAGATCGTGAGATATCGGTTCTCAAAAATTGCCCGAACTGCTAAAAGAGTTTTATTAATGGTTAAAGCCATTATTTGCATTATTTGAGATTCGAATCTAAAAAGTTCACAAATCAATTTCAAGCAAACTATATATATCCAGTTTGAGTTTGAGTTTGAATAAGATTCAAAACGAATTGGTTTGATTTATTTCATAACAAACTAATTTCAAATTGAATTAATTACAAACTTTTTTTGAATCAAACTCAAATCAAATCACGAACTACGAACTTTTTGTGCTGCCTTACATGAGAGCAAAGAGAACGGAACGCGAGAGATTTCTTTATTTAGAATGACTGAATGATGATAGAAAGGTAACTAAATTAGAGAGTTTCTATATTTTAGAAGGATAAATATGATACTTCAAATTTGATGAGAAATATGTAATATTAATGGTTTAGAAGGATAAATATTAGAGTTTTTTGAATTTTAGAAGGATAAATATATCATATGCAACATTAAACGGAATTTATAATTTTAAAAGTTAGAAGGATTAACGTGAGATATTTTTGTTTTAGAGAGGGAAAATGTAATTTAAATGTTTTATAAATATATGTATGAAATTTATAAAAATTAAAATTTATTGATCATTCATTTCATGTGAAAAGTTATGCCTTGCATTAGGCATCATAGTTTATGGATTATCATACATATTTTACTAATACTATAAAAGTTTGTTATGAAATATTTCTTAGATCAATAGCTTTTTTCTTGTATATTAAATTAATTCATGATTTTTGAAGGTGTTTTGGTATGTTAATCAGAGGTGCAAAGTTGGGCTCAGAACCATTCATTCAACAGTTCAGACAATTTTTGAGAGCCGATATCTCACGATATGTTTTGAAATTTTGTATGAAACTTCATAGTCTTGTTTTATGAAGTTAGTAATGCATGTCAGTAAATTTTCATGATTGTTGAAGGTGTTTTGGTATGTTAATCAGAGGTGCAAAGTTGGGCTCAGAAGCACTCCTTCAGCAGTTCGGGCAATTTTGAGAGCCGATATCTCACGATCTGTTTTGAGATTTTGTATGAAACTTTATAGTCTTATTCTATGAAGTCAAGAATGCATGTCGGTAAATTTTTATGATTTTTGAAAGTATTCTAATATGTTAACCAGAGGTGCAAAGTTGGGCCAAAAAAACAATATTTGTTTCTCCAAACTCTAAAAATATATATATATATATGTATTTAAAAATCCGGGCCACCGAAAATATTCGCGCTCGGAATAAAAAATAAAATTTTTTTTTTCGGGACGCAAATTTTTTCTGCGGCCCGGAATAAAAATTCTGGGTCGCGGAAAAAATCCGCAATTTGAGTATTTTTAAAATTTCAGTTCAGATCTGATTATTTTTATTAAATTAATTTTTTTCATGGGTACTTTTAAAAAAATCGGCGGGATCTGTAATCATCATTGTGAATATTTAATCTTCGTGGAAAAAGAAGTCGCCGCAGGTCACTTCTTTTGGTTGTTGGGCCCACCAATACTTGGCGGTTAGCCGGGTCACTTTTTTTCGGTTGTTGGGCTCACCAATATGCTCGAAAGAATACCGGCCCGGTATTCGTTTCTTATCTTAAATTTTGTTTTTTTTTTTTCTTTTTGAGAAAAACCAGTAGATGGTTGGTTTGTCTTGTCATTGATGAAAATAAATCTGCTCTAATTCTCGAGGAATTACAGGACCCTATACTTCTAATTCCTACTGTTGGTTTTTCTCGAAATGTGTTCATGAAAACATTTCTTTTTTTAACGTTTTCAAGATCTACGCATAAAAAAATTTGAAAAGTTAATATTAAAATTTTAGAATCCTGTAATTCCTAGAGCAGATTTGTGCTCGTCATTTATTACGAAGTACTGGGCCGGTGTTTTGAGTCCTATAATATTTACTATGTTATAACTCATAAGCGAGAAGGAACTGCGGGTCTTCTTTTATGGCACTTATTTTATACAAGTCAACCACTACACAGTTCGATACATGATCCGGAATCCGGAATGGGACGTCGGGATCCGGGATCATCATTGTGATATATATATATTATTACTAGTATTGTGTCCGTGCGTTGCTACGGGGTTGTATTACAAGTTATATTTGCGTGTCAATGCAGACACAATTATTTTTTTATAATTATTTACAACATAAATGAGAAATATATATTAAATTTGAAGTTATATGTTGCTAGACAATAAAAATAAGAATAAACAAGAAAATAACTTTTATGTTGCTAGACAACTTGGATGCAAAATGTACAAGGGCAAAGTATTTTAAATTATAATATATGCAATATATTATTATAAAAAAGAGTAAAAGAATTAAAACAAGAAAAAAGAAATAGAAAGGAGAAAATAAGAAAATGAGAATCTCCTTGAACTCAGATGGAAGGAGAACCAGTGACATTTGTACCCTTTTATGTCTTTCTCTTATCTCGGGTAATGCAACAAGGACGGACATGGCAATATCTTCACAATTCCTACATGAAAATTTAAATAAAAGAAATTTTAAAATATTGCTAAAAACAAAGCATGTTGTCAAAAAATTATTTTTTTTTTTGTGGAAGGGTAAGTATAGTTATGGCAATTATAGGCCCTCGATTTTCCATAAAGATGGAGCTTGGCAACCACAATTCCATCATGTGAATAGTAATTTATATATTTTTTTTCCTTTTTTTAAAACTCAAAGATAACAAAACAAAATCTGGCAACTGGTACCTGGTGGAACTCTATTTTTCTTGTAATATTAACATAAAATAATAGTTGCGTCTCTATTCAATGTATAAACAAACACACATAACAAATTACAAACAGAAAACTACTGTTCTTTTTACCAAAAAAAAAAAGAAATTTTATTTAATTAATTTTCTATATCAAATATGGTCCCAAACTGATAAATGCATACAAACAAAAGTCCAAATCCATATGCATGTTAAAAAAAAAATGAACATGTATTATTATAAGAGAACAATATCTAGCATATATAGTTGGTCACTTTTTACCCTTGCATGTAGTGACAGATTTTTATAGTGGTGGTTTCAGATATTGATCATGATGTACAAGGTACAGATTTAAATTCAATGCCCTAAAAGTGAATAGGGTATTGTAACTCTCAAGTCATATATACAAAAAAAAAAAAATCTTATTAAAGTGACTTGTATCAGTGTACCTGTACCGTACTGTACCGATTGTCTGAATAACAGAAAATAGAATAACAACATACCCTCATTCCTCACTATGTTTGCTCACAATGAAGTGAGGTGAAGTTGGAAGGTACAACACTGGTATCCTTAAAGAAAAATAGATTGGAAAGGAGAGTGATGACAATTTCCGTGTTTCATTGGAGGTAGAAAGCTGCTTCTTAATTTAAAACTAATACTGTATCTTCTTTTTTCTCTTGTAGGAATAAAACTAATACCTTATCATTTAACCTTTTCAAGTATACTAATACATAAACATGGCAATCACTACTTGTACCAAACTACCCTTACATACCAGCTGCAATTAGATAATAGCATACCTTAAATGTGTCATAAAACCTATTTCCTTATCACGATAATTTGGAAAAAAATTCAGCATAAATGCTCTAATCATTGTTTTTCCAATCCTTCTAAGAAATTGACAGCCATTGCCACTACTGAGATAGCATGGTTGGTTCAATTTTTATTGTACAGGTGAAATTTTGGTGCAGTGTCTTTGGCCATGATGGACAATTGATCTGAAATATACATAATTTGTTTTTTCGAGGAGGTATACTAAAAAAAGTTGCATGTTTTGATATGTAAAAGAAGATGGTAAACCATAGAAAGGAAAAATATCAACAAAAATAAATATCCAGATTATCATCCAAATCTATCTATAATAAAGGAGGCAGTTTTTAGTAGCTGTACTTTTAACAAATAACAAACTTCATTGTTTACTGAATAAGGTGCAGTTAGAAGCAAATATAATCATAATTTTCATTTTTGAATCAGTATGGTAAAATGTCTGACCAAATTGGTCAGAAAGGCGCTATGCATAGTTCATAAAAACAAAATCAATGAGCCAGAAGCAACATCCTGCACTCTTTATTAATTCACTTGATTCCAAGAGTACAAATTAATTGGACTTCACTTGGAACTGTTCAATAGACTATGAACATGAACAATTTTGTCTCAATTGTTTGATTTTACCTTAATATATACAGTTGTTACTCCTTTATCTACGCAAAAATAGGTCCTAGATTTACGCGCATACTGCTCGGAGAATTTCCTCATTATCTCGACTGATTCGTTAGACGGATCCGCTGCTGCTCCCAAAAGAATAAAATAAACAGTAACTAAAATCACTAACCAATCACCAAGTATATACAAATTAGAACTGTAAATTCGCTTACCTTGAGCACGAATCGTGAAATGGTGAGAGTGGCGGAGCGAGGAACCGAGTGTGGGGCTGGGAGGAGCATATCCTAATCATATCGGAATCGGGGGGGAGGGGGTGGGTGGTTGGAGAAAGAAAGGCGGGATGAAGGGAGAGGTGGAGGAACTAACGAAGAAAAAGAGGAGGAAAGGAGAGGCAGTGGGAGGCGGGGTCTAGGGTTTTGGAAGAAGGAAGCGGGGAAGGGATCGGGGAGGGAGACGGGAAAAAAAAATTGCTGGGGAAAGAGGTGCAGCTCCAGCGAAAAAAATTACATTCGTTGGATTTAATCTGCACGATTTTTGATTCAAATCCAACGGTGCAAAATGAAAGAACATGTAGTAATACGTGTGGCGATAGATGTAGCGGGTTCAATTTTAACTAAATTTAGACTTCTACACATACAAATGATGTATTTAATCAAAGGAAGACAGATTATTTGACTGGAGGGTTCTGATTCTATTCAAACTTAGATCAGTCAATCCCAGCCATTACAATTTCAGAACATCCAATTTAATTTAAGATGCATAATATAGAGGAAATTTGTGGCTTGTTGACGTGGCCGTACAATTCCTGGTTTGGTTTGTTCGTCTCTTACTGTGACTGTTTTGGTTTGTTCCTCTCTTACTGTGGCCGAAAAATTCATCAAATGTTTTGGGAATCGGGACAACACTAGTCCCCCAGCAACCCCACCCGCCTCCCGTTACTTTGAAAATTACTTGATCTAAAAATTCTGGATCATTTAAAAATAGTGATTTTTAATAAATTAAAAAAATAATAATAAAAAAATTTAAAAAAAAATAAAATTTAGTTTCCAAACACATATTAATATGGAGAATAAGATGAACAATTCAAATCGACTGTTAGAATTTAAAAACTCAAATATAAAACTATAATACAGTAACAAATCGTAATATGAATAGTATCATAGACTCACTCTTTAATTATCATCAACTTATTTTACAATAAGTTTACCAAACCAGAAGTTCACGGCCCATAAATTTGGACCGATCAAAAGAAATGGTTTTCAAATACCCATTTCAAATGTCATGGATTAATTCTAGAAGGCTTACACATACACTGACTCTGCGGGCCTTGCACCTCTGGCTATTCCTCGATATTTTGTGATTGAACGCACAGATCTTAAGGGCATGTTCGGATGTCACGGGATTACTGAATGGGAACGGAAATTCACTTTTGAAAAAGTAGGAACCCACGGGTACAGAAATGCACGGGATTAATTATGGAAATATGAGAAAATAAGTGTTTCTTTGTATCCTGAGATTAATTGTGGGAAATCTTTATGTATTTTAAAATATGTATATTTACTTGATTGTTTTAGTTTAGTTATAAATAATTTTTTATTTAATTATTTTTTGTGAATAGTATAGCATTATGTTCTGTATTGATTTTAACAAATTATATTAAAGTTAACTTAATATAAAAAAATAATTAAATATAAAATTACAATGAAAAAATTACCGTGCCACCATCTATTTATTTAGACCAATAATATATTGTAAATTTATTATTTTAATGAGTTGTAAATTGTAACATTTGATAAACATATTTAAAAAAAATTATATTAATGAAATTAAATAAAATTGTGGACAATTAATACAATATTTTCGTTTGCTTATTTTTTTAAATTATACAATTATTTTTATTAATAAAATTATAATAATGTAATTAAATAAATTTGATTAAATAATAATATTAAATAGATGAAACATATCTAATCAAAATTATTCCTAAAATGGGTACATATAAAAAAAGAAAATATGTAAATCTTGATAAAAAAAAAAATAAGAAAAGAACAATTAGAAACATTTACAAAAAATAAATATTTAAAAACATTTAAAAATATTAAACATTTATAAACAAATAAACACTTAAAATATATAAACGACCAATCTGAAAACAAACAAACACTAAAATTATATAATTAAAAAATAAGAAAACAACAATTAAAATCATTGAAAAAAATAAACATTCACCGAACAAAGTTTTAACAATTTGTGATTTGTTTTACAGTCAACTTATAAATCCAGCAATTGCAAAAAAGAAAAAAAAAATCCGGTTTCACAATTTGCTTAGTCCCACAATCAATTTTAAAGAAGAAGAGGCATCATTTATATATACCCATCTCCCATGTATATGAAGGAAAGGGAGAGAGGAGACTCAAAAATTCACGTGTCACGTGGAAAAAGAGAGAATATTTTAATTAGGGGGTTCATGTCAACGGAGAGAGAGTAGAGGAATCAAATCTGCTGTTTTTTTGAATCTAACCGTTCAAATTTATTGAGATTTATGCATAAAAGGATTTTTTCATAGAGATATGTGAATATAAAATTTTGAACGGTTAGATTCGGAAAAGCAGCAAGCTGCTTTTCTTATAAAAAAAAACAGCAGATTGATATCCGAGAGTAGATGGGAACAAAAAAAATGCACTCTGAGGTTGGAAATTTTGAGGCCCAAAAATGTATTGAAATGGGAAGAGTGGGTTATTCCCTCTGGAAAAAATTTGGGTAAAAGATGGTCTGCCGAACACCCTCATATGGGAACAACAGGAACATCCCAAAATCCATAAAATTTTTCCTGTAGAAATTTGATAGAAATTTGACATCCGAACACTCTCTAAAGAAACAGATACCGTTTTATTATACGATATATATATATATATATATATATATATATACTAGCAAGAAAGGTTAGTTACTCTACTTTTATAAGTATATGAGTTCATATATTTATAAGTTATTTTTGTGTTTTCGATGTTCAAATAGTTGATCTGAAGCATTCAACATGTTTTTCATAATAAGATGTGTTTAGAAACTAAATTTTATATTTTTTGAAATTTTTTTTTACTATTTTTTCAGAATTTTTCATATTTTATTATTATTATTTTAATATTTTTTAAGATCAACAATTTGGATATTAAAAACGTAAAAATGATTTATAAGCATATGTCCTCATATGCTTATAAAAGTAGAGTAGCTGATCTCTTAGCAAAATGTCTTGTGTTGCTTCGGCATTGATAATTAAGGTGTGTTATACTTGTTGGGGAAGATAACGGAAACAAAACGACATATGTACCATACAAATGTTATTTCACAATACAAAAATGAAAAAAAAAGGTATACATCCAAGCATTATTTACAACATAGATAAACTATAGAACAAAAAACTGTACATATCAAGTGTTAGTTTAGGATTTCGGTCGAGCATTAATCGGATTTAAATAGTCAATCGGATATAAACCCATTAGCTAATTAGGTACTAAATACAAACTTATTTTTGTATAGAAAGTTGAAAAAATTGATAAAAAAAAATTATATTCCATATGCATCTATACTCTTGTTATCAGCTAAATTAGTCATTAGTTTTTAATTTTCAAAATCTATATTAAAATAATTAAAAAAATACTAATTGAAATAAAAAAAAAATTGTTTCACACCAATAAGGTAAAAATTAAAACAATAGTTACAATACCGTTGATCTCTAAAAAAATATATTGTTGAAAAAAAAACAAAAAGATGTAGAAATTATGAATAATAATTAAAAGAAATTGAAATATGCAAAACAAAATGTAAAAATGGATGGTTCAATGAGTGAAGAAATGGAGAGAAGATAAAAAGTTAGATACTTCAATTTTACAAGTGAGATCCCGTCTCATTTATCACATATTTTACTATTTGGACTCGGCCCATAAAAATCTATTTACAATAGTTTCTAATGGTACACATACACCAAGTCTAAATAGATATAGAATGAAACGAGAGCTTTCTTGTCCAACATGCTCCACCAAAATTTGACAGAAAAAATGGATCTCAGCCAATAGTAAGAAAATGATGAGAGAGAGAGACTCAGTTCTTGTTTAGATTGTTGGATTTATTACAAATCCAGGATAGGACAATCATGTTTTTCAGGATAAGACAATGGTCTGAAACTCAGTTCTTGTG
Organism: Carex pumila; assembly: GCA_033356055.1. Lineage (NCBI taxonomy): Eukaryota > Viridiplantae > Streptophyta > Magnoliopsida > Poales > Cyperaceae > Carex > Carex pumila. The sequence continues at coordinate 44,338 of JARJHM010000851.1, forward strand.
AATTAATTTTGGATTTCCAGGCTGTGCCTAACTGGATCCGCCACTGACTGGAACTCCCTATGAATAATGTCGATACTTCCATATGAGCCGCGGGTGACTGAAACATACTCATTTGAGGAGAACACCATGCGTGTACATTCCTGGGGACGAGTACAATCTCGAAGAAACAGACTCTTTTCTCAATGAACATGACAAGAGTACATGAACATGATATTATTTAAATATAGGTATGCTGAGGAGATATGGGTGAAAATGGATCCGAATTATCCGGTTCAAATTTGATCATTTGATCAGTATCCGGATGAAATCCCAATTCGGTAAAGATGCTAAGAAGATAGAGGTGAAAATGGATCCCGATTATGCGCTTCGAATTCGATCCAAAATATGGATAATTTCCGACCCAAATATTACCTTTTTCTTTTATGTACATAATTGTTTTGGTTTCCAGTACGTACGTACGTAGTATTAGGTCGTGTCACGATGCTAATTATTACCTCTCTCAACTAGGCCCAACGGGCCAGACAAAACAAGACGCCCAGTTAGTTCTGCCATGTTATGGATTTTATTTTTTAGTCAAATGCGATGTTTCTCTATTGGAGTTATTCTTTTGTAATTTTAAAATTAACACTTGAAAATAATTACAAATGATGATGTGTCGCTTCTCAAGAATTTGTTAAATTAATAATTAATTCACGCTGTAATTGAAATTGCGATTACTGCACCATCACTACAATGATTTTGTAAGACATATATATATATATATATATATATATTTTCATGATATTAATTGTTGGCTGATTATAACCAACTAATCTTTTTTTACTAGAATTGGTGGAACGATCCTGGATGGGTTATAGGCGTTCGATGCAAGAGACTAAGAGGATATGGGTTACGTGCATTATATATATATAGCTGTCTTATGGGTGATATGGAAGCAAAGAAATGAGTACATATTCAAAAGAAAAATGATGTCACCACACCTGCTAGCTATGGAGATCAGAGAGGAAACATAATTATGGCTCATTATATAAGCTGCAAGGGTAACAAGGGACCAAGCATTGCTAGTGTGTACAGAAACATTTCAAATACTGTAATTTGAGTGATTATAAGATGGTAGTTAAGATGTTATAAGCACATTTACTTTGGATGGTCCAGAATTTTCAGATCAAGTGATTTTCTACCCATCTAAAACAATAGTTAAAAATGTAATATTTAATTTACAAGTACATATTTAGAACATATTGAATGGTTCAGATCAATTGTTATGACTTTCAAACCGAAAATTTGTATCCATAGCATGGACCAATATGCATTATGTATAGTACCATAGCCTCATTCTATTTTATAGGCGTCATACTAGAAAAAGGCAGTAGAGCTTGGATATTGCATATCATCATATTCATATGTAATTAATGCTGCATGAAGTCTGGGTTTTCGGGCTTTAATGCAAAATTGTGCATGATTTGATTAAAATCTGTTATATGCTACAATATTAGTTTTGTATGTTATTTCTTTACATCCGAGGTTTCACGGTAGGGGTGGCAACGAGCTGGTTCGTCATGAGTTGGGTACAGCTTGAACTCATTACGAGCTGACTCGTCTACGTCATGAGCAAGTTAATTTTACAGGTCCGAGCTGAAATCTCAGTTTGAAATCGTGACAAGCTAAACCGAGTTAGCTCGTGAGCTGATGAGCTAGCTCGTTGGGTCTGATTGGATTTTATTTCAAGAAGAAAATAAATTCTACAAATCTTTTGGACCGAGCTAAACCGAGCTGGACAAAGCTGAACAGTATAAAATGCATACAAATTCATACAAAATCACAAATTGATGCCTAGTCGAGCTAGCTCGTGAACTAGCGAGCAAGCTAAGTCCCAACTTGAATTTGTTAATTCTAAACCGAGTTAATAATGAATTGATTCGTTAACAATTCGATCCAATAACAGTCGAGCCACGAGATACAAGCTTTTTTGCCACCCCCATTTGGCTATTTCACGGGGATGCTAATGTCTCGTTTTTCTTTTCACAACCGTCTCAATTTTCTTAATAAAGAAAATTGGCATAGCAGATGTGAACTATTATTAGGGGTGAAAACAGAGTCAGATTATCCGACAGATATCCGCTCCGAATACAATTAGAATCCGTATCCGAATTTAAACAGAGCGGATAATTTATTAAGATGGACAAATTCCCTGGATTCGAATACGAATAATATTCGGATTGGCTAAACGGATCGGATATATCCACACTATCCAAAACCAAACCCAATTTCAATTTTCCTCTTTTCGTGCTCCCGTGAAACACCTCTGCATGTAGGGGTGTAAATGGATCGGATATTATCCGCATTCATCCGGATCCGAATCCGAAAAATTCTGGATTCGGATAATTTTTTACCGGATACGAATGCGGATACAGTTCTGGATATTGAATCGGATACGGATCCAGATACGGATCCGGATACGAATAATTATCCGTATCCGACAACTTATTTAATTCGAATATCCGAATTCTCATGTCACTAAAGACTAAAGTTGTTTAATTTTCCCTAAAGTTGTTTCGTCTCTGTGTACCACTCTTTCTCCATTTTGCAATGTACTGGATATATGTATTTGTATATTGTTGTTTATAAATCAAGGACCTATGGACAATTTCAACCATATATATATATATGAGTTATTGAACTACATAAGTACATATACATGTATACTTATGATTGAAACCAACAATTTTTTTATGAAAAATATTAGATTTTATGGATGAAAAAATTTATATTTAGATGTTATTTTTTATTAAAATGTATATTAGTAATTTATTTTTAATTATCCGAATTATATTCATATCTGTATCTGTTTCCGTCCGATATCTGATTCGTATCCATATCCGTTTAATATCCGATCCATATTTGTATCCGAGACTATCCGTATTCGAAAAATTATAACGGATACAGATATGCTAAGGCCACTATCCGATCCGTATCCGACCGTTTACACCCCTATCTGCATGCCTTTGTTTATATATGATATGTTGCTTTGAACAATACTCTTCGTGAGACTATTCAATACTACTTGATATACCGGACAATGGGGCCAAGCCCAGTCTACGGATTAATATTTATATTTAACTATTAAAGTAATAAATTTGCACATCTTTGTCACAATTACTTCCAATCGGGTTTGAACTCTCTCCCTCTTTCTAAAGAGCTTTAAAGACTAAGGATTAACCACTACACCACATCAATCTTGTGTTATGTGAAAGTTTTTATGCTTAGATAACAAGGAATAAAACAAAAATTTTATTCGACTCTAAACAAACAATCTAGTTATTGTAAGTGTAAGAAATAATCTTAATTAGCCTAATCAAGAATGGAATAACATAATACCTTGGATTTGATCTCCAAATCAAATCAAGAAAAGTTGTCTTGCTTACCAACTTCTTATTCCCTTCCTCCTTCAATGGTGGTTGTGCTTTAGCCCCTCAAATGACGAGCCTTCTTAGGTATCCACCGAGAGATTAAAGAAATACTTGTATCTCTAAGGCTAGTAAGAGATTAACAAGTAGAACCTTAATCTTAGTTTAACCCTCTTCTTAATTTCTGAAAACTTATTAGAGGATTTCTAGATCTCAATACATGAGAAAAATTGAGAGAGAGGAGAAAAGAGCAAATTTCGGCCAAGATATCTTTTACAGAATTTTTGACCTTTCGGTACTAAAATCCTTATATCTTTTTCTAGGTAACTCAAAACGACTTGAAATCTACACCATTGGATTCTAGACTCCAAGGGCTACATATTACATAGGTCATGGGTCCAGAATGATTAGTATTTGCCCTTTCAAATTCCAGTTCAAAGTTACATAAAAAATATGTTCAGAAATTTCTTTGTTCTTTAATGAGATTGATTAGATTTAATGACATATTTAAATATTCCTTAAATCATGCCATTACTAATCAATTCTCCCCAGCATATATTTGGGCTTTGGGCTTAAACATATTAATCATATTAATATTTAATTAAGTCCACAATCCCATACATTAAAAGATGCCAACATATAAATTAATATTTCATGTTAATTTATATGCATCTCTCATGTGTCAAAAACTATTTAAAATATGTTACATATACTTTAAATATTACTAGGATTATTTTATAACATCTCCATGTCATAAAATTGTTCATATATTAATAACATATAATTTGTACAAATTAATTATAACTTCTTATAATTAACATAGTACATACTATATACATATCACATATGCTTTATTAATATATTTTCTTTTAATCTTTCATATGGTGTGACCCTATGGGATCCCATCATTATGGCAATAGAATTAAATATTTTAATTTCATAAATCAATGATACAACTAGCCATAGTATATTGATTACCCAAATGACGTGGATGAAAAAGCACAATGCAAAATCACGATCCTTGTAACATTAAAAAATGTTGTTGTGTCAATTCCTTGCCACATGATATCCAAATAATCGTAAGGTAGGAATGTGTCATCCTTACCAATTATTCTTTCTTAATTTCCTGAAGTTTAATTATGATATGATTATCATATAATCATATTGCATGCACATAATATAAACTTTATCAAGGGGCCCAGAGATATCATCACTTATATTAACATTTAAGGGACAATGGTTTCTTGATACGTATCGTTCTTCCGCATAAGTTATATGCACTGCAGTAACTGTCTTTATAACTCCTGGTTAAAGAAAGCGTTGGACAGTACCAACAATACACATCCCTTATGTAAGAAAAATAAATATCTCAACCAAAGAATTCAAGACACAATGAAATATCAATGACACATAACATAATCCATATGATATTTCATTCTTGGGTCTGTCCAGTGCCATACATCTCCATGTATGCACATGTGTGATTAGATCGATAACTCCTTATCGTATAACCTATAGAACATGGCCATCATCTAATCACCACACTTATCTTATATGGTCAACCAGTGTACCTTTGCTGATTGCCAAGATAAGGAACATTTAAGAGTAAACAAATTTATTCATTGTGAAGTTCTACAATTTAAGTCATCAACTCAAATGATCTACTAATATGAATACTCAAGGTACAAAATGATAAAATCATTCACTAATAAACTAAACATATCATAGATATGATCTGGGTCTAGGACACCAACACTAACAATGATCCCTTTATTTTGTCTATATATTATATCAATACATTATTTCCCCATCTCCTTTAACTTATAGTTATCATTAATATTAATATTTTTTTAATTAATATTTGTATCTTAGAAGTTTATATATCTTAATTATCCGATCATTATTTGTTTTATATCCGTATTCGAATCCGTATCTGTGTACTATCCATTCCGTATCTGTATCCGTTTAAGGCGGATTTAGTTTTGAATTTTGATATTCATTTACTATCCATATCTATATTTGTATCCGCTCATTATTTAATGGATGCGGATATGGTATCAGCATTATCCGCTTCGTATCCGCTCTGTTTTCAACCCTAACTATTATCAAACACATTTTGAAGATTTAAAGAAAAAATGAAAAAAAAATATATGAATGTATCAATGCTTCATTGTTTACACGTAACAAAATCGGACAATTTATAGGAGATTTAAAATGTAGGTAAATTTAGGCCATTATTTTAGATCAAACTATTCAGATTATGCATTATGGATCACGGAAAAACAAAATCCAAAAAAGACATGTTAATTTAATTGGATCATGCACTACGGCCTATGGGGACTGCCACGTGCGACCTAGCCCAGAAATCTGAGATTTTGGAAAATATATCAGAGCATCTCCAATAGTGTTTACTTGTGGATTGGTTATGCTGATGTGTTAATTATTTTTGTAATTGTTGAGTTATATGGCTATTGCTTATTTAGCAATTGTTGGAAAGAATTGCTTAATAAGAAATTAAGTTTTAAAGATGAGTTGGTCAAATATTTAATTCTTATTGGTCAAATGTTTAACTCTCAATTATTTGGTTGATTTCATTAATGTAAGAGTGGATTGCTTAATTTTTAAAATTTTCATAATTATTAATTTAGCAATTAATTTTAATTGCTGAATTGGAGATGCTTTTAGCCAGTTACTGCATTCGAATTATTTCCCAGTAACAGAACCTGTTGCTCCACTGGAAAGTAGGACTGGCAAAAAAGCTCGTGGCTCGTGGCCCACTTGGTATTCGCCCGTGACTCGATCGGTAACAGCTCGTTCGTTAGTAGATCGAGTTAAAATTAGCTCGCTCGCTACATACTCGAGCTAGAATTAATGAGTTTGAGTTTGGCCTGGCTCGGCATGAGCCAGCTCGGTCGTTAACGAGCTATTTTATATATCAAGGTTCTAAACAACGATTATAGCGGCATAGCGGGGAGACAAAAAAAAAAGCTATTGCGAATAGCGTAGCTATAGAGGAAGCTATCACACATAGCGATTTTTCCTTTTTAAACTCTATATTCTACATTTCTACTAATTATCAACATAATCAATATTAGAGAATTGATGTAACAACTAAATGACAACTAATTTAAGTCTATACTTTTTTATCAATTATGCAAATAAGAAGGAAAAAAAATCTAAAAAGTAACATTAGTTAATAGTTTATACTTCATGGTATTACATATTATAATAGACAAAGAGCAATTAATTTTATAAGGTAAATGAAGTCAATATACATATTTAAACATTTTATAATTATAATAATAATAATCAAAATCAGCTTTCAATTGAAACGAACAATAATAATTTTACAAATGAATATTATAGAAAGAATAATCAAAATGAAGAATTAGTATTTGAATATTTCTCGATATAGAATGATAGAATAAATCACAAATAAAAATAGAAGCATATAGTTTTGTTTAGTATACTTATCGTAGAAGACTATATAACATTAGAAATAAGAATAGAAGTACTGAAGTCCATATAAATTGCAAAAAAAAAAACCATGTTGCATAGTGGGTCTCATATAGCAGTAATAGCGGTCGTAGCTGAGTTAGCATAATTTTATCTCATAACTTAGAGTTTATGGTCCAGAAAAGCTATAGCTATGTATAGCGCCGCTATAACTAGCTATTTAGAACCCTGATATATATAGTTTAATAGTTTAATCAAATCCATTCACTTCAAATTGACAATATCTATGAATGTTATAGCCAATGTTATAGCAATTGCACTTTGGATTGTATTTAAGTTGATTGGTAATTTTGTATGGAATATGTGTGAATTAATAATAAGCAATTAAGTTAATTTGTATGAATTGTTTGATTTGGTATGCATAAATTTATTATGTGAATATATTTGTATGAATTTAGAATTTTGATATATTTGTATATATGAATTTAGCTGTAAAGTTAATTTATAGTAGTTGATATACTTAATTACAATTGAATTAAGAGTATTTCTTAATAATTAGCCATATAAATATTATTTTATTTTAGCTATAATTGATAAGATGTGTTATAAAAATTTAAGATATAGTAGGAAAGAAAATATACAAATTTATAAATCTACCAAGTTAGTAACGAGCTAGTTTGGTTCGCTCGGACAAGTCACGAATCGATCTTGAGCAATAGTTTTAGTTCGGAGCCTAAAATTCAAACTCGCTCGCTCAGCTTGATACACCAACAAGCTGAATTCGAGTGTGATCTGGCTCGTTGCCACCCCTACTGGAAAGCAACCAACGGTCCAGTGCAACAGAGAAAATCTTAAAAAAAAAAAAAAAAAAAAAGGACCAATAAAGAAAACAACTGTCCAAGCCAAACGTCAAAGATTCGTTCGTTCGTCTAGTGCCAATAAATAAATAGTGCGGTATTCGGTGTACAATCCATCCAGTGGTCCAGTAGGAAATTTTTTTATTCATAGAAATTATAAAATTTGGATCTATAAAAATAAAAATAGTGTCTCGTTTTTATTTAATATAGTAAGATTTGATTTATTAAATTCAATTAATTATTATTTTTTTGAACTGTTGCAGAGATAAAAAGAAAAATTTATGAATCAGACTCAATAATTTTGATTCATAAAGAGATTGATTTTCTAAGGTACAAAATCTTCTGTAACTAGTGTATTTATACTCGGGCGGGTATGGGTACCCCGGATATACCCGAGTCGGGTACGGGTACGGGTACGTCTCGGATACGGGTATACGAGTAAGGGTATCTCGGGTATATTTTTCAAAATCCATATCCTACCCATCCTATACCGTTACCCGTGTACCCTTGACGGGTAGGGCGGGTACGGGTATTTTTTTTTCTGATTTTTTTTTTTGCTTTTTTTTTTCTCTGGTTTTTTTTTTCTGATTTTTTGTTGGTTTTTTTTTCTGGTTTTTTGTTGGTTTTTTCTGTTTTTTTTGGAGGGAAAAACAAATTTTTTTAATTTTGAATTCGGATGAACAATACTCGAGTATCAGGTACGGGTACTAGGGTACGGGTGTAGTCGGGTACAGTCGGGTACGAGTAAACTCGGGTAGTGTATGGTCGGGTATTAGTCCAAAAAAACGGGTCCAGTCCGATTTTTACCCGTACCTGCGTACCCGAGTACCCGACCCATACTCGGGCTCAGGTACGGGTACCCTAGGCAGCGGGTACGGACGGATATACCCATTAAGAATATTGTTAATCCTCTATCTGTAACCATTGATTTTCTATTGATACAGATGATTTTGTACTGCATAAAATCAATATCTTTATAAATTGGAATAACTTTTCACAATCTATAAATTTTCTAATTGATTTTCTACGGCATCAAACCCTCTGTATCCATAGATACAGAGAGTTTTATACCACAGAAAATGAATCCTTTTATGAATCCATAATTTTTTTTGGTAAATTCTCTGTGCATTTAAAAAGAAATCAATGGATAAAAATGAGACACTTTTTATTTCTGTAGTACGAATTTTATAATTTTTATGGATAAAAAATTTCTCATCCACTAACTGAAATGTGTCAAGGAGTGAGTGGGCGAAAATAAAAGCCCCGCCACACACTTTTCTGTCTTTTTCGACCAATCTCCTGTAGTCCTGTTACACATGATCGTAAATGCTATGAACATTGAAACAAGCAACACTTTTAAGTTTTAACCCGGTCTTAAAGCGATGACAGCTCGTTACATATTTGGTCATACAACGCGCGTTTCTGAGAAAAAAAAAGCTAAAAAGGGTCGAGAACTGGACCATAGTATATGATCTCGCGCGGATCTTGGGGCCAACGAACGTCATAGATTGCATCTCCGCACCAACTTCTTTCCGTCTCTAGTTGTTTTTCTTTCAGCCTTTTAAAGGTAGATAGGCTGTTGTCGCAATATATCAAGTAAAGAGGGCTATTTTGAATGAAAACCAACAAGTTTTTGCTTCTCCATCTGCTGAAAAAGTGTCAGAATTAGTGCCACCATACAACGAAAATTTAGATCAGAAAAGCTCATATATATCATAAACATTACTACTTACCAATTAGTTACAATCAAATTTTAAGTTTGGTACGGAAATCCTGTTTTGAAAAGTTTCTGAATCTGACATAGAATATTAATGAAGTATATAATTTAATAATGTGTTTTAGATTATCAATACACAGGGCATGTCTTCTATTGTAATCATTGGTGCAACTAGCCTATGCGGCACAATGTCAATTTAGCTTTAATTATTGATTAAAATTCACCATATTTACCTGCACTTCACATGTCTGAAGCAATTGGTTTAGTGCCTTCTGCGGAAATTGCTTCTTCTCCAGCATATCTGAAAATTTTGCATACCTAGATATGTGACGTTAAATTAATAGAAGACATATATAAAAAACCTCGGTAAGATTGATTGAATTTACTACTTCCCTATTAACATAAAAATAGTACTGTTTTTCTCCTAGGAATTAGATTTTGTCCAAAGGGCTTTGGACAGAATCTTATCCAAATCTGAGCCTTACCATTTTATTTGCTTTAAGATTCGTACCAACATATTTAAAACTTAATAACTTTAATTGGCTTTGTAAATCTAAACCATCAGTGTAAATTTTAACACAGATCGGACGGTTTACAACTGACTTTGGATGAGATTTTGTTCAAAGCTCTTTGGACAAAAACTCCACCCTTTCTCCTAAGGGTCTTCTCGAGTATGATGACATCAAAGGAAAGGGAGGGGAGGGGAAGAAACAGGAGCATTACCGTGGCTGACCGGAGGCGGTTATTTGCTCCAGAACCAAAAGAATTGAGAGGGAGCAGAGGGAAGCAGGAGGAAGAGAGGAAGAGCTGCAATTGGAAAATTAGCAAATTTATTCATCTCCAAATCAAGGTGTGGGGGATGTGAACTCCGACTGTTTTCTTCCTTCCCTCTTCCCTTTTTGTTACACGCCTGATTGTGGAGCATGGCCTTAAGAGAGATGCTTTGTTAATTAAGTGACATCATGTTAATCCGCACACCAAGATCATCATCAGCGAGTTCATTACCCGGTCGATAATTCTGATAAGCAATTTTAAATGGTAACAGAAATAAATATTAAAAGGAAAAATAAAATAAAGAGTTGTAGCCCCGTAAATTAAATTTAAAAATAAAAGGTGTTAACAACTTAACAACATTCAGTGCTAATATATAATTATATAATTCATTGTATACCTTACTCATATAATCTATGTCATGACAGCCACGGACTTCGTAGCGATCAAGAGATGGTGGAAAGTCTTCCTCTGGATTGATTTTAAGCAGAGGACACATAGTTATGGTGAGTTGCTTTAGAGAGGTCAGCTTACCAAGCCCATCAATGGATTCTAGACATGCACATCCGTAGATATTTAGCGCTTCAAGTAAACCAGTGGGGATTAATTGTTTCCATAAACCAGTATAGTGGGGATTAATCATTTTCCACCACCATTTAAGAAGTAAAGCTATGTTCATGAGATGCAAATTTTTAACACCTAAATCGCCAAACTCTTTAGGATAACAAACTGAATCCCAATTAATCAAAGAAAATTTCTTATGCGGGCCTGCATTACCTTGCCATAAGAATCGACGACGAATACGATCAATTTGTTGGCGAACTTTGACCGGCATTTTGTAAAGAGAAAGCATATATAAAGGAATAGATGTTAAGACAGAATTTACCAATGTGAGTCAGCCCCCAATAGAAAGCAAGTTCCCCACCCACCCTTGTAATTTTTTGGTGACCTTATCAATAATGCAACTCCAAGCAGCAATAGAGAGTTTCTTATCACTTAAGGGCACCCCTAAATATTTTAGTGGCAGGTGAGAAACTTTACAGCCAAATATATCTGTAAGTATAGCTCCATTAGCAAAAGAAATGTTAAGAGGAATTAATTATGTTTTGTGAAAGTTAATTTTTATACCTGACATGGCTTCAAAGCAGTACATAGTCCAAAGAGCTGTTTCAATATTGATAGACGTAGCTTTCAAAAATAAGATTGTGTCGTCGGCGTAGTGACAGTTAGTAACCCTATACCCATTAGCTAAACAGGGGCCAAGCCCCTGTAGAAGACCAGTGTCTCTACCTTTGTTAAACAACTTACAGAGTACATCACCAACCAGTAAGTAAAGAAAAGGTGAAAGGGGGTCACCTTGTCGGACCCCCCGTTGACATGAAAAATAAGAAGACAGTTTACCATTAATATTAATACAAGTATTACTACTATAGAGCAATTGTAGGATCCAAGATACCCACTTAAGGTCAAATCCTCTAGTAATTAACACTTCTTTTAGGAATTGCCAATTTACCTTGGCGTATGCTTTCTCGAAATCAATCTTGATAACTACACCTTCTTCGCTGTTTGTCTTACAATAGTGAAGTAATTCATGGCTTAACACTACATTATCCAAAATATATCTACCACGTATAAAGGCAGCCTGAGTTTGATCAATAAGTCTGTCCATCACATGCTCTAGTCTAACAGTAAGCAATTTAGAGATAATTTTCATACTACAGTTCACAAGACTAATAGGTCGATATTGCTTGATATTAGTAACTTCCTTCTCTTTTGGTAATAGGCAAACAACAGCTTGGTTGAGGTAACTTAAATCTATTTGATTATCTACAAAAGCCTGCACTAACCTATTTATATCAGATTTAACAGTGTCCCAAAAATGTTGATAAAATCCAAATGAGAGTCCATCTGGACCAGGAGCACCTGATCTATCTGAGGAAAAAACTACATGTTTTATTTCCTCTTCAGAAAAGGGGGCAATCAAAAGTTTATTATCAAGGGAAGTGACTTTTTCATTATCAGCCCAAAAATCACTATGTAGTGACCCCCCCCTTTTATTCCAGGAACACCCAACAAGGTTTGGTAATAGTCTACTATGTGAGTTTCAATGAGAGGTAGTTGGTCAGTCATGTGACCATTAATTTCCATATGCAAGATAGACTGTTTTTTGGATCTATTAGTGGCACTTTTATGAAAATAGTTAGTGTTGGAATCTCCTTCTTCCAACCATTTTTGTTTGGATCTATTTTTCTAATATTTTTCTTCCTTATCATAGAGTTGATTGAGATTGAGTTGACACTGGTGCCATTGTTGGTATTCCTCATCAGTGAGTTCCTTTATCTCTTTTATAAGTTCTAACTGTTGTAATTGTTCTAGGGAGTTTTTTCTCTTTTTTCTTTTGGCTCCTTCAAAGTTTTTATTCCATCCTTCCATTTTTTGAACAAGGAATTTGATTTTTCTGTGCCAGCTCAATCCAATCTCATTTTGTAAAGGGAAGGCATTCCACCATTTAATAAGGAGATTACAAAATTCAGGATCCTCTAACCAGAGGGGATCAAATCGAAAGGGTTTTTTAGGTGCAGGAACTTTGGGTGAGGTTTGCAATAGTAACGGACAATGATCAGAGCCAAATTGCGATAAATCTCTAACTGAACAAAGGGCGTATCTATTATCCCAGGCAGGGGAGCCAAAAAATCTATCGAGTAAGGCAGATTGAGTGCCATTACTCCAAGAGAAGCGCCTAGTGCGCAATTTGTACTCTAACAGATGTGAATCATGGATAAATTCATTGAATTTTCTACTTAACCTGACATTGAAATTATGTCCTAATTTCTCATCTCTAGTTCTAATACTATTAAAATCTCCACCAAGTAACCATAGTCCCGTCCAATTTAATCTAATACGTGTGAGTTCTGCCCAGAATCCTGTTTTCAAAGTAATCACTACCGGGCCATAAACTATTGTATAAAGCCACTCTACATTATCAGTTCTATTTTTCATAACTACATTGAGAGAAAATTAGTTTTAAACTACAGAAACTACATAAATTATAGCACTATCACAACCGAATAATATGCCTCCTGAGCGGCCAACAGAAGGAAGCCAAAACCAAGTATCAATTTTAGTAGAAATGGATGTCAAAAATCGTTTACTAAAGTCTACCTTTTTAGTTTCTTGAATGGCAACAACATCAACAGAATTTTGGTTAATCAAATCAGCCAGAATGCTCCTCTTTCTATATGCATTTAAACCCCGAATATTCCAGTTTAAAATATTCATTTAACACAACAACTAATCCCCAAGTTAGAATCAATTAGTACTAGTTCAGAATCTTTGGTCAATGCCAAAGCCTGATGAATGATATCCTCAAAGGAAGGACGGGGACAAAGGCGCATATTCACAACAACAAAATCACGTTGGGCATCAGAGCTACCCAAGGAAATACGATAAACATCAAACAAAGATACAATCTCAGAAGTAGTCAAACGGTGAAAAGGAAAAGCATCAATTAAAGGGTTACCTTTAGCTGGAGTCTCTTCAAGGTGTTTCTCTCGTGCTCGTTTCATGGCTAGGCTGAGGATAGAAGTATTAAGCCCCTGGACCTCCAACAATCGAGTGCTCTTACGAGGACCTTGCAAATTGACCACCGGCACAGGTTCAGAAGGGACCAAGGCCATCGCTCGAGTGGAGTCGATCTCAGAGAGCACATCTTCAAAAGCCTCATTTTCGTGCATTGTCTCATCAATCAGAGGTACAGCAACATCAACATCTGTAGAGAGACCTTCCATCAGGGAGGGGGACATACCCAGCGGCATAGACGCTTGGGTGGGGGTGACTACAGATGATATCATTCCAGACGTTGATTGAGACAGTCCCACGGGCGCTGTAGTCATCTCCAAAGGCACCAAGATCTGAGGTGCAGAAGGAGGTGGAGCAGTCACTAACGGATCTGGTAACGAGGTATCAGCAATAGGCTCGAGCACATCAGACAGTACCGGAACTGTATCAGGAACAATCGGCGGCTGAATAAGGTCCGGATGTGCTGGCAGAACATGATCAGTGAAGGTAGCCTGACGAGTGGATCCCAGGGGCTGAGATTGGTCATGGCTAGTATCAGAAGAGGAAGGGTTAGAACCAGAAATGCCCGAGGCGTTGGGGCCTGAGCCAGGTGGTGTGGGACCAGAGCGGGGTCTCCAGGTGCCACCTTCAGATCTAGGCCTACTTGGATTGAAGTATGAGCTCGCTCGATCATTCTCGATATCAAACAGTATATCATAGCGTGAGAGATGACCACTTGCATCCTTATACATAATCCAGTGAGAATCTGGAATAAGTTTGGGGTCGCAGATGCCAATTTTGAGTCGTGCAAACCTCCAATCTAGATAATTGACAGTAGCCGGGTCCTGATCTAAGAGGATCGCACCAAAATCTGCAATCAAACGCTCAAACTCTGGGGTTTGCCACAGCATCATTGGGAACCCGCTGACCTGTATCCATATCGGGATCATCTGCATCTCCTGAGCATCGCTAGGATCCCATTCTTGGATAGGGATATCACGGTTTTCCAAGCGGAGACTGCGTTTAGGTAACACAGAGGCAAGCCAGAACTGTGATGGGGCCAGAATCAGGTACCGATAGTCATCGAAGACTCGAACAACCCACTGGTGGCGGGATTGCGGGCCACTCATGCTGTAGAGTGCAGCCGTGATCCTCTCTGGACCCCACCGTTCCACATTAGTGAGCAAAAAGCTCATTTTGAAAGCAGCCTCTAGGTTTTCACTGGCCTCAGTAGCATGAAAAGTTCTGATGGCAGGACGGAGAGCAGCATTAGACGGCATCGGAGTGTGATCAGTGAGATCAGACTGGATCGATGTATTGGTAGAAGTAAAGGAAGGGCTAGAGGATGTAACTGGAAGAGATGGAGTAGGTAGCAAGGGTGGGTTGATTTGTGGAGGAGATGGGGCGATCAGAGTAGGGAGCAGTGGAGGTTGCGGTGGAGGAACAGGGGGATGCGCTGGATGAGCTGGCCGGATCGCCCTACACTGAGCAGAACGATGTCCAAGGCGGTTGCAAGCGAAGCAAACCACAGCGTTTCTGCACGTTGGTGCTAGGTGCCCTTTTGATCCACAACGAAAGCACCATGGAGTATTTGGAGAAGAAAATCGGCGTAATTCCTCCATTTTTAACCTAGCAGCTTCCGATCTCACGGGTCGGGTCGCGTGATTCGAATTGAAACGAGTATCTGGGGCCTCTCGTTGAACGGCTTGTTTATACGGCCCAGGAGCTGAGACAATGACAGCCTGGAGGGCTTCCGTGAGGGCCTTAATCGAAGGCTCAAGAGCGCGTAGCGCCATGGATCGCGAAGGATCCATTAAGGATCCAGCCCAGATAGAGAGAAGGAGGAGAGAGAGCGTCGGAAGGAAATCGCCTTTCGAATCGCCTTTCAAATCGCCTTTCTAGAGCCTTTCAAGCTTCTCCTCTTTAGCAATCTTTTGAGCAATTTTCAACTATATGAAAATCAATAAATATTATTTTATATATAGATAAGAGTGTTATGATATAATTTATCAAGTTTTTTAAGAGCTTAACTCTAAAGTTTATTAGAATAAATTTAAATAATAAATTTAAATTATTAAAATCGATCTATTTCACAAATTTTGTATTTACATGTCAAATTTATAAATTTTCAAATTAATTTTGTATAAAATCATAAAGTAAAAAAAAATCTACAGGTTAATTTTAATGTGTTCATTTTTCATTAACTTTTTATCATTTTATTTTAAACTAAATTAGTTTGAAAGTTATAAATTTTACATGTAAATATATTATTTTGAAGTGGATCAATTTTAACAATTTAAATTCGACATCTAAGATCAGTTCCAAAGAATTTAACGTTAAGAAAATCCTGGTTCTACTTTATAGATAATTGATTTTATTGAAATGCGTATTATTATAATAGAACAAAAATAAGATAGAGATATTTGATTATTAGATATTAGTTAACATTTGATTACTTAATAATAACAAAAGGATAAGGACTTCTGAAGCCCCGTAACCGTAATGTTGCATCAGGTAAATTAAAATTATCTCTCCACAATCTTGATGTGAATTGAACGGTCCTCCGGAGAGGTCAGACTGCTCTTGACTCCATAGCGCGCGGGCTTGCATTTCGCAAGGGTTCAACAACTTATTTTTCCCAAACGAGAAGTTTACGGCCCATAAATTTGGACCGATCGATCGAGAGAATTAATGGTTTTGAAATGGAAGCATCTAATTGTCCACAGCTTTTTGTCCACCATTTGTCCACAGCTTTAACTTGTACGAATACTGTAAAATTACTTCTACATACTGTATAATTATACAATATATCACATAAAATATATCAGTTAATCATAAAACATCCAGCAACTATTTAAAGTGGTCTCATGATAGTTAGAAAAAGATTGCAACTTGCACAACAGGACAAAATAAATACTTTCAAACTGTACTTTCGGAAATTACAGTTATAGGAAGTTATTGGCAATTAGAGTTAGTTATTAGCGGTTATTGATAGTTAGAGTTAATTATTAGCATCCGCACTGGGTTGAATCTTGTATACTGTAAAATTGAATCTTGTATACAGTAAAATTTTCAATTGAATCTTCTACACAGTAAAATTTACAATTAAATCCTGTATACTGTAAAATTGAATCAGCAGAACTGTAAAATTGAATCTTGTATGCAGTAGAATTTTCAATTAAATCTTGTATACTGTAAAAATTAAATCTTGTATACAGTAGAATTTTCAATTGAATCTTGCATACTGTAAAATTGAATCTCGTATACTTTAAAATTTTCAAATAATACTGTAAATTTTCAATTGAATCTTGTATACTGTAAAAAAACAGTTAGATGGAAGTGGATAAAGTTGTGGGCAAATGGTGGACAAAATCCAGTGGACATAAACCTTTTCTCTTTTGAAATACCCATTTCAAATGTCATGGATTAATTCTAGAAAGCTTACACATACGCCGACTTTGCGGGCCTTGCACCTCTGGCTATTCCTCGATATTTTGTGATTAAACGCACAGATCTTAAAGGAACAGCTACAGTTTTAATATATACTAGCAAAAGAGGGAAGCCAATTTGCTCCTTTTCTTGAGAAAATGAGGGTCCTATTCTCCAATCCTAACCGTCAACATCGATCAAACGGCTTCAATTTGTTTTTAACACTGCATGAATCTCAAAGCACAAATAAATCAGATGGAATTGAAGCTGTTTGATCGATTTTAAACAGTTCGGATTGGACAATAGGAGGGTCCTCCTTTTCTCAAGAAAAGGAGTAGATTTTGTTCCAGCAAAAGAGATTGGCTACTCTACTTCCATAAGCATACGAGGGCATATGCTTATAAGTTAATTTTGCATTTTCGATGTTCAAATAGTTGATATGAAGCGCTCAACATATTTATTATTTTTCATAATAATATGTGTTTGGAAATCAAATTTTACATTATTTTGGAATTCTTTTAATTTTTCAAAATAAAGTTTTTCATAATTTTTATTATTATTTTTGATATTTTTTAAGATCAAGGTTTTCCATATCTGTGCGTTTAATCATTCTCCGTTATTGATATTCTTATTTTTATTTTTCTATTTATAAAAAGAAAGGAAAATTTTTGACAAGGTCAACAGCTTAACCAGTAACAATTTTTTGGTTATGGCCTTCTCATATGTAAATAAAAGATTTCGGTGTCACATACCACATGACTGACAATAATAGGGCAGCCTAATTTTTTTTTTATAAACCATAATTACTAATATACTGTATTATCCGCTTCGTAATTCAAACCGTTTAATCGATATGAATTTGGATCCGGATATATAATTGATATGAGAGAAAGTGTCGGATTCGGATAATTTCCGACGAATATCCATCAATTTAAAATCCACTGCGGAGCAACCCATTGATTTCTCTCTCATCGCTGACTCAAAACAATCATGATGGAAGGCGGAGGGTAGTGGTTTAATGGACAGGTGGGTACGGGTAACCCGGATATACTCGGGCACGGGTATGTCTCGGGTACGAGTATGACGGGTACTAGGGTATACGGGTACGGGTATGTTGGATATTATTTTCAAAAATCATACCCTACCCGTTCTATATCCGTACCCGTGTATCCTTGATGGGTAGGGCGGTTCGGGTACGGGTATTTTTTATTATTATTATTATTTTTTTTGCTGTTTTTTCTGGTTTTTTGTTGATTTTTTTTTGTTGTTTTTTTGTTTCTGTTTTTTTTTAGCAGTGTCGTATAAATATTATTACGTGTTTATAATTCGACTTTTAAAATATGAATAATTCAATATCAAATAGTGTGTATATATATACATAAAATTATCAAGTCACATCTTTATAATTCCTAAATAATTAAAATTTGTAACTTATATATATAAATTATTCTTGTCAAAATTTGTATGTTTAGTCGGCTAAGTACAAATGTATTTATTTATTTCTTTACCCGAGTCATTTTATTTTATTTTTAAATTCTCATTCTAATTATATAGTTTCATTATTTATTTATATCCCGAAATTTTTAAAACAATAGAAGTCACCCTCCTCCTTTATTCCGGGCTTGGGACCGGCTATGTAAAATAACATAGGCGGAGTTCTAACTTTTTTTTGTTAGTAATTCTTCTTTAAAATGAATAATTTAAAAACTAATTGAAATATTTAGAAATTTATAATTTGAAAAATAACGATAAAGACTAAAAGATGTTAGAAATTTATACCGACACTACCTATCTAGAAGTTATCATTCCTATACCATTTTCGCTCTCTTCCGCACCGTCTAAATTCGAATTAGCCTGGTGCCGTGCCTCGGTACCGCTTTCTTCACTGTTGACTTCGGATGATGATGCTTCAGGCACATGTTGCCTGTGCTCTTCAGCTTGAATCCAATATTTCAAGGACACAAGTCTTTCAAAAACATGTGGACCCAACTTACTACTTTTATCGGAGATGATCCTGTTCGTCGAATTAAAACAACTTTCTGAAGGGACGGTTGACACAGGCACGGCAAATACATTGCGAGTCATCATCGCCAGTGTTGGAAAGGCCCTTTGATGCCTCCTCCACCATGCCATGATGTCAAATCCATGTTCATTTTCGTTCATCATTGATACATAGGTCACTAGCTCGCTTGTTGTTTATGGTTCGATCTCCGACTGAAAATCTGTTAACAAATCACCACTACTAGTGCTCCTGGAAGTGAAACTATTAAAAAATTTAAAAAAGTTAGTGGACAAATAATGTATATATTATAAATAATAAAGATTAAAAAACACATGTATATTTATATTCATACCTAGGGGTGGCACGGGACGAAGACGGGTTTTGGTTGTCACTCATTCTTGAGTTATATATGTTAAACATCTAAGGACCAAAAAGTGAGGCCAACAATCTCGAGGCAAAATCTTCATCCCCGTCGCGAGAAGGAGTTGTCATATTATAAACCTATTCAAAAAACAGAAATTAAAACACAGAAATAAAAAAAAGACAGAAATTAAAAAACAGAAAAAAAAACACAGAAACAAAAAAACAGAAATAAAAAAACAGAAACAAAAAACACAGAAATTAAAACACAGAAATAAAAAAACAGAAATTAAATCTAACCTATTCAAAATAAATCTAACCTATTCAAAATAAATCTAACATTTTTAAAAATAAATCTAACCTATTTAAAATAAATCTAAAAAATAGAAATTAAAAAACAGAATTTTAAAAACAGAAATTAAAAAACAGAAATAAAAAAAACAGAAACAAACAAACAGAACTTAAAAAACAGAAAAAAAGACAGAAATTAAAAGACAGAATTAAAAAAATACAAATTAAAAAACAGAAACAAAAAAAAATAAAAAACAGAAATTTATAAAAATAAATCTAAAAAACAGAATTAAAAAAAAATTTAAAAACAGAAATAAAAAAAATCAGAATTAAAAAAAAAGAAAATAAATCTAACAGATTTAAAAGTAAATCTAACATTTTCAAGAATAAATCTAAAAAATAGAAATAAAAAAAATTTAAAAACTGAAAATAAATATAACCTATTCAAAATAAATCTAACATTTAAAAAAAAATCTAACCTATTTAAAAAAAATCTAATTACTTCACATATTTTCAAAAATAAATATAACCTATTTTTTAAACCTATGAAAAATAAATCCGAATTTCAAAAATAAAATCTAGCATCAAAACAAATCTAATTACTTAACAAATTTAACAAATCTAACATAAAATAAATCTAACAAATCTAAATGTCTAATTACTTAACATCCAATAAATCTATATAAACTAAATTTACTCTACAAAAATAAATTAATCTAACATGAAATAAATATAACCTTTAAATCTCGCGGAAAAATCTTGCGGTAGGTCCCGAACTTCGTAATTTCGATACCTTCGTAATTCTGTTTGCGTATTTGTAGAATGAATTAAATGTACAACTATATATTTTTTAACAATAAATTTAAAATTTGAGAATAATAAAAATTTAGATTAAGAGAATGAGAGAATGAGAATTGAAATGGAGATGTGAAAATGAAGGGAGGAAGAGGGGTATTTAAAGAAATTTTGATTGGAGGGATAAAATTTTAATTTTTAATTTTTAAATTTTTAAAGAATAACATAAAAAAAAATCTCATCCGGTCAGTCCGGTCCGGGTGGGTCTGGTCGATCGAGTTCGAATGGGATGGCACCGGGTGGGAGGGAACTTGAGTTTTTTGAATTTTGAATTAAAGTGAACAATAGACGGGTATCGAGTAGAGGTAGTCAGGTACTCGGGTACGGGTATAGTTGGATAGGGTATGGTCGGGTATTTGTCTAAAAAAACCGGTCCGATCCGTTTTTTGCCTGTACCCGCATACCCGAGTACCCGATCCATACTCGAGCAGGAATACCCCAGGCGGCGGGCACGGGTAGGTAGGGTAGGGTATACCCTTAACAGGTATAATTAATACTCTAGCGGAGGGTGATGTATAAAGAGTTCAATTTGTAATCAACCTTTCTTGTGGGACTAAGGATCTTAAAATCCGGACATCAACAATTGTTTGGACCAACACTAACTCTATACATATTAATGTTGATATATATGAATATATCTCTTTGTGGGGCCTTTTTGTGTTTTAACTGTATGATTTAATGTAATAATTAGTCCATAGAATCGTGCAAAAAGAAGTGAAGTAAAATTATATTCATTTATTTTTATATTTTATTTCTTAAAGTTTATGTGACTTAATTATTCGTTTGATATCCATATTCGAATCCGTATTCGTAGATTACCTGTTTTGTATCCGTATTTATTTAAGACGGATACGGATATAGTATGACCATTATCCGTTTCAAATCCGCTCCGTTTTCACCCCTATGAGGAAAGCATTGCTTTTGGTCGTTAACATTCATTTTCTGCAAGTGTTGTACATTTCTTGTTCTATTTATGTCGGTTGTATATTTTATTTTCTTTGTAATTTCTCAATACTAATTATTACCTTTTTCTTATATGTACATAATTGTGTTGGTTTCCGGTACGTACGTACGTAGTATTAGCCTATTAGGTTGTGTCATAATGCTAATTATTACCTTTCTCTCAACTAGGCCCAACGGGCCGGACAAAAGAAGACGCCCAGTTAGTTCTGCCATGTTATGGATCTTTATTTTTTAGTCAAATGCGATGTTTCTCTATTGGAGTTATTCTTTTGTAATTTTAAAATTAACACATGAAAATAATTACAAATGATGATGTGTCGCTTCTAAAGAATTTGTTAAATTAATAATTATTTCACGTCTCTGTAGCTGTAACTGAAATTGCAATTACTGTACCATCATTTGCAATTTGTTTTCAACCCGCACTACAATGATTTTGTAAGACATATATATTTCATGATATTGTTGGCTGATTATTACCAACTAATCTTTTTTTTTTTACTAGAATTGATCGAACGATCCTGGATGGGTTATAATTAAGCGTTCGATGCCAGAGACTAAGAGGATACGGGTTACGTGCTTTATGGCTGTCACAAAGAAATGAGTACATATTCAGAAGAAAAATGATGTTACCACACCTGCTAGGCTGCTAGCTATGAAGATCAGAGAGGAAAATTATGGCTCATATGATGTAAGGATAACAAGGGACCAACAAGCATTGCTAGTGTCTAGAGAAACATTTCAAATACTGTAATTTGAGTGATTGTAAGATGGTAGTTAAGATGTTATAAGCACATTTATTTTTGATGGTCCAGGATTTTTAGATCAAGTGATTTTCTACCTATCTAAAACAATAGTAAAAAAATGTAATATTTAGTTTACAAATACATATTTAAATGGAGACCATGTTGAATGGTTTGGATTGACTGTTAGGATTTTCAAACTGAAAATTTGTGTCCGTAACACGGGCCAATATGTACATAGTATGTTATTCTGTTATATGCTACAATATTAGTTTTGTATGTTATTCTTTTTATTACCGTCTCAATTTTCTTTTTGAATCTTGCCATCTTATAGTTTGAAGATTTTAAAAAAAATGAAAAAAAAATGAATGTATCGATGCTTCATTGTTTATTACACGTAACAAAATCGGACAATTTATATGAGATTTAAAATTTAGGTAAATTTAGGCCATTAGTTTAAACTGAAGAAGACACGTGTTTGAAAAAAAAAATCCAAAAAAGATATGTTTTAATTTAATCGGACCATGCAATGCAGCACCGGAAGGGTATCCTCTCCGGAGCCAATCGCTGAGGTTTAATCTAGTCTGTTCGTTTCGGATCGGACGGAATAGATTAAATTTTATATGAATTGGAAAAAATTCTCAAAATTTGCAAAATCTGATTTGATTCATCCAATCCAAAATGAACGAACCAGATTAAAAGCTCCACACAGCCACAGTAATTGGCTCTGTAGAGAATACGCTTCCATGCAGCACCGGGCCTATGGGGACCGCCACGTGTGACCTGGCCCAGACATCCAAGATTAGCGGAAATGATATTAACCAGTTGCTGCATTCGAATTGTTTCCCAGTAACTCAACCTGTTGCTCCACTAGAATGCAACCAGCGTAACAGAGGAACTCCTAAAAAAAAAAAAAGAAAAAAAAAAGACCAATAAAGAAAACAACTGTCCAAATCGAACGTCAAAGATTCGTTCGTTCGTCTAGTGCCAATAAATAAATAGTGCGGTGTTCGGTGTACAATCCATCCAGTGGTTCAGTAGGAGATTTTTTATTAATAGAAATTATAAAATTCGGATCTATATAAATAGAAAGAGTGTGTAGTAAGATCAAAGTTATTGAGTCCAACCAATTAATTTTTTTTTTAACTGCTGCAGAGAGAGAAAGAAAAATTTATGAATCAGACTCAATAATTCCGATATATAAAGAAATTGATTTTCTGCGACATAGAACCCTCTGTAATTGTTGATTTTCTACCGATACAAAGAATTTTGTACCACAGAAAATCAATTCATTTATGAATCAAAATCAATTTTCATAATCCATTAATTTTCTAATTGATTTTCTACAACACCAAATCCTTTGCATCCGTAGATACAGAGGATTTTGTACCACAAGAAAATGGATCCTTTTATGGATCAATATTTTTTTTTTCGGTAAATCCTCTGTGCATTTAAAAAAGAAAAAATCAATGGATAAAATGAGACACTTTCTAATTCTATAGTACGAATTTTACAATTTCTATGGACTGGATCAAAAATTTCTCATCCACTAACTGAAATGTGTCAATGAGTGAGTGGGCGAAAAGAAAAGCCTCGCCACATACTTTTCATTTTCGACCAATCTCCTATAGTCCTATTACACATGATCGTAAAAGCTACGAAGATTGAAAGAAGCAACACTTTTAAGTTTTAACCCGGTCTTAAAGCGATGACAGCTCGTTACATATTTGGTCATACAACGCGCGTTTCTGAGAAAAGAAAAGAAGCTAAAAAGGGTCGAGAACTGGACCATTGTATATGATCTCGCGCGGATCTTGGTGCCAACGAACGTCATAGATTGCATCTCCGCACCAACATCTTTCCGTCTCTAGTTGTTTTTCAGCCTTTTAAAGGTAAATAGGCTGTTGTCGCAATATATCAAGTAAAAAGGACTATTTTGAATGAAAACCAACGAGTTTTTGCTTCTCTATCTGCTGAAAAAGTGTCAGAATTAGTGCCACCATACAACGAAAATTTAGATCAGAAAGCACATATATATCATAAACATTACTAACCAATTAGTTACAATCAAATTTTAAGTTTGGTACGGAAATCCTGTTTTGAAAGTTCCTGAATCTGATGTAGAATATTAATGAAGTATAATTTAACAAAGTGTTTTAGATTATCAATGCAGGATATGTATTATGGGTAAGGTTAAGGTGCTAGGGGTTGCTTAGCAATCTACGGTGCTACGGTTCAATATTCAAGTTTTCAAAATCTAAACACGGTTGATTCTTACTGTTCATCTTGTTCTCCATATTAATATGTATTTGGAGACCAAATTTTACATTTTTTGAAAAATTTTATTATTTTTTTAGATAAGTAGAAAATCAAATATCTGAATGGTGCATAATTTTTTAGATCAACTGAATTTTTACCTATCTAAAAAAATAGTAAAAAATTTTCAAAAAATATAAAATTTAGATTGCAAATACATATTAATATGGAGAACAATATGAACGATTCGGATCGACTGTTTGAATTTTGAAAACTCGAATATTCCGTAGCACTGTAGGTCGCTATGCAACCCATAGTACCTTAGCCTTAATATTCTAATAATTGGTGCAAATGGCCTATGCGGCACAATGTCAATTTAGCTTTCAATTAGTGATTAAAATTCACCATAATTACCTGCACTTTACATGTCTCTACTGAAGCAATCGGTTTAGTCCCTTCTGCGGAAATTGCTTCTTCTCCAGCATATCTGAAAATTTTGCATAGCAAGATATATAACATTAAATTAATAGAAGACATAAAAAACTTCGGTAAGATGGATTAAATTTACTACTTCCCTATTAACATAAAAATAGTACCGTTTTTCTCCTAAGGGTCTGCTTGAGTACGGTAACATTAAAGGAAAAGGAGGGGAGGGCAAGAAAACAGGAACATGACCATGGCTGACCGGAGGCGGTTATTTGCTCCAGAACCAAAAGAATTGAGAGGGAGTGGAAGGGAGCAGGAGGAAGAGAGGATGAGCTGCATATGGAAAATTAGCAAATTTATTCATCTCCAAATCAAGGTGTGGAGGATGTGAACTCGCCGAGTGTTTTCTTCCTTCCCTCTTCCCTTTTTGTTACACGCCTGTTTGTGGAGCACGGCCTTAAGGGAGATGCCTTGCTAATTAAGTGACATCATGTTAATCCGCACACCAAGATCATCATCAGCAAGTTCATTACCCGGTCGATAATTCTGATAAGTAATTTTAAATGGTAACAAAAATAAATATTAAAAGGAAAAATAAAATAAAGAGTTGTAGCCCCGTAAGTTAAATTTAAAAATAAAAAAGTGTTAACAACTTAACAACATTCAGTGCTAATATATAATTATATAGTTCATTGTATACCTTACTCATATAATCTATATCGTGACAGCCACGGACTTCGTAGCGATCAAGAGATGGTGGAAAGTCTTCCTCTGGATTGATTTTAAGCAGAGGACACATAGTTATGGTGAGTTGCTTTAGAGAGGTCAGCTGACCAAGCCCATCAATGGATTCTAGACATGCACATCCGTAGATATTTAGCGCTTCAAGTAAACGAACATTTTGGTTGTTAAAATCCAGCTTGGTTACCTCATGTGACCATGAAACAACTATGGTTTTAAGCTTTGGTAAGTAAGAATTCAGCAAAATCATTTCATGAAATTTCCCGAATAGCCCCAAGTGCGAGAGTGAAGGAAGAGTGAGAATTCTGCTCAATTTAATGCAATCCATTAAAACCAATGTCGTCAGAGTTGTAAAGTGAGTAGAGGGAAGGGCAACAAATTGGGGGTCTGTAGATATGGGCATATTTTCTATTTCCATTCTTTCAAGGGACTGGGATCCCTCAAATATGGTATCAATGCCGAAAAATTCATGTCCAATTTGATGAACGTTGTACGCCCAATGAATTTGTAGATACTTTAGTGACGGCAATTGACCGAGTGGGGGAAGCAATTCACAGTGAAACGCAGCGAGCTTTACCTTAACCAATTTACAGAAAGATTTGTCACTAACCCAGTGTGGAAACCTTATGCCTTTATAATTGAATATTTGTAATTCAGTAAGGTTTTTGTTTGGCTCGAGTATTTCAAGTAATGTCTCAGAAAACTCCCTACTTATTCCGATGGGTTCTTGGTCATTGATATCAAATTCAGAGTTACACCTAAAATTTAATATTAACTGCTCTATGTAACCCTTTTTGTGCAATTTAACCTCCTTAGCATCTTCTATATCACTCACATTATTGAGACCAAAAATGCTTAAGCTTCCACTGAGAAATGCCAGATTTTTAAGTTCACTGATATTGCATTCTGAACTATCTTTCCCGATTACAAAAGCCTTCAAAGATTGTATGTTTGTTAACTGCCCGATCCCATATGGTAAACAACATGGATACTCAGAGTCATTATTGAGGTGCCGGAGGTTAACTAGCTGCCCAATGCCATTTGGTAGCTTCTTAAGGGGGCAATGATCGAATTCTAGGGTTTGTAGATTATAGAGACTGAAAGTTGAATTTGGAAGAAATTCTAGTTCAGTGCCGGAGACATTGAGGTAGCGTAACAGTTTTAAGTTCCCAATTGATTCAGGCAAGGTAGTTATTGCAGCATGGCTGAAATCTAAGGCTCGTATGTGCTTCCAGCTTTCTAACATGTTTATGGGAATCTCGACTCGAACATTCGCATGATTCTCCCATGTCAAAACTTGCACCAGTCGCATGATTCTCGATCCTTGAAAATGTTGTACTATATCCATGAGTGTTTTGTTCAGCTTAATGGAGTCGGGATCCTCCTGACTCGGAACTATTGATAGGTATCGAACTGTACAGGCATCTGACAGATCAAATTTCTTTGCTATTCGGATTTCAGTTATTTCCAGCTTCCTTCTCGCAACTTCATTATCAGAAACAAGCTCCGCTAAGTCATGCAAAAGATCATGCATAGCAAAGAATTGTTCAGGTTCAACATCCCGATTTTCTATTCGTTGAATCATTGATCTCTCTAATAAATGATTTATATATTCTCTGCCAATATCTTCTAACATTTTTCCGTTAGAACCATTGATAAGCCCCACCGACATCCACAACTTTATAATCTTGTCAGCATGAAACACATGATCTTTGGGAAACAGGGATAAAAATGCAAAGCACTGTTTCAGAGGTGGCGGCATGCGGTCGTAGCTTAATTTTAGAATGAGAAAACAATCACCATCTCGAATGTTAGGTTTTAATTCCTTGCTTTCTAAGATATCCATCCAACAGTTCACATCATATTCAATTCGACAAACACTTCCAATTGCTTTGACAGCCAGAGGTAATCCATTGCACTTTGCAACTATCCTTTCAGCAACTTGCATCATGGGGCCATCTATATCTCTTTCTCGGAAACAAAAAACCAATTGCTTGAATAACGAACAACAAGCTTCAAAGTTGAGATAATCCAGAGTATAAGGTGGCCTCATTTGCACAACTTTAGCAACAACGGCACTACGACTGGTTACTAAAATTGTGCCTGATCTTGCAAATTGTAAAGGAAGCAGCAGAGAATCCCATAGACTCTGCTCCTCATTCCAAACATCATCCAATACAAGTATAAAACTCTTTCCTATAACCTCGTCTTGTAAATTTGATTGAACATCATCCAATTCACTGAAATCACAATTCTTCTTGGTGAAAGATGAGATTATTTTTCTAGTCAGGGTAACAACATCAAAATCATCAGACACACAAACCCATCCCTTCAGTTCGAAACGCTCCCGCATCCTTGCATCATTGTAGACCAGTTGTGCAAGCGTAGTCTTACCGATGCCACCCATCCCAACTATTGTGTGTACCTTCAATTTACCCTCCCTGCTACCTCCATCCTGGTAAAATAATTGTTTGATTATGTTCTCCTTGTCTTCCTCTCTGCCATAAATAGTAGCCTCCTGAACTAGAGAGCTACTAGGTTGCCGTCTCAGTCTCTTTGTCGGCATGTTGAGACCTTGACGCATCGGATTTAGAGCATAATCCCACTTGAGGGTATCCCAAACCTGAGTGGTCTCCTCAAATCTCTTTGTAATCTCCTTTACTCTACCAGCTATCTCATCAGATACAGGAACAGTAACAGCAATTGAGTGCAGATCTAATACCTGTATATAAAAGGTTCTATTTTTATTTTGGAGGACTTAGTTTATATCAATATGTTGAGAAAATTAATTTTGTGATTAATGAGTTGAGATGATCTGGCCAATATATATATTCAAGGGCGAAGCCAGACTTTCGAACTATGAGGGTCAAACACACAATGGAGATCAATTATATAAAATTTTTCTATGAAGAATGTCTGTTAAATTTGCTATACCATAACATTTTACTCTAAATTATATTAAAAGTCATAGATAAATACACAAAAAAAAAAAAAAATTAGGGTTAGTTGACTCCCATTTCTTTGACCAAGGTCCGCCTATATATGTATATATTGATCTCATTAATTATATCATAACATGTCACTATTGAATTTCTTTTTCCAAATTCAGCCAAATTGGCCCAATTGTTTTTGTGAAATTCCTTCACCGTTTGCTGTTCTATGTTGATGTCATCACTATTGATGATATATATTATTATGGTTTGATCACCGAATGAAAGAGAAATATACAAATAATAATATATAGCTGCATGTGTACTATGTTCTAAGAATTACTTTATTCTTGAGACAATGAAAGCTTACCTAGTCCGGTCTTTTAAACTAATATTGGTGCAATTTAAGTCGGAGATACTCCTTTCTTAAATTGGGATCTACCATAAGAGAGGAAAAAAAGTAATTGGGGGCTAATAATAATATATAGGTGTACTACCTTCCAAGAGTTACTTTATTCATGAGAAATAGTGTAACCATTGCCTGATTTAGACTATTCTTGCATTTTAAAGTAACTAGATAAGGATAAAAAATGACTAATACTGAAGGTAAACTATGGAGATAGTTATTTCCGAGGCATGATTATTACCGAAAAAACAAAAATAAATTTGCTGTAATACTCGGGGAATTACAGGACTTCTCGGGGAATTACATGACCTTGTAATTCCGATCTCAACCGTTGGTCTTTCTCAAAATACGTGCATGAAAATTTACCTTTCCCGAGAATGTTTTCGAGATCCGCGCACAAAAAAATTTGAACGGTTGATACCAGAATTTCAGAATTCTGTAATTCCGACAGCAGATTTGACCTCCCGAAAAACCATTAGTAAGAGTAATTAAAACATATTGTTGTTAATTAAATGAGGTCTACCATACGTAAGTTAGAATTCAAAATAAATATCTCTTAAAAATAAATTATAACCAAATAAACAGAGGAAATTTTTTCATTCACCTTCCTTCACTTCCTACAATTTTAATTCTAAAACAAAGCGAATGTTCAACCTAAGAGTGCGCACACCCCTTTTCTAATTTTTTTGAAGTAGTTCATTAAAAGGATTATTTATATTTATGTCGAGTAGTAATAATTCAAAAACTTACCAAATCATTATATGTGATTTTTTTTTTTTGAAGAAAGCGAAAAGCCTACTATTTTCTTAATCAAATAAGAGAAATTTACATATATATACCCATTATAACTTCTTCAATTAGATATTTTCCTATCAAAACTTCAAAATTAGTTATTTCCCCATAACAACAACCAGCCAAGCACCTTCATGGCGGGGCATTGAGTGCCCATATTCTGTCAGTAGATGTTAATATTTGGTCCATCTTTTATAGCCGTGTATGCCGATTTCACCTTAAACTGCCTGTCTTGCTCCACCGCCACTGGATGACATCCTTGGTTTGTGACATCCTTGGTTTGTGGGGACAACGCTATCTGGGAGAGATTCAATAGAAGGAAAGCATGGAAATTGACCAATTTCTTCAGCTAGGCATTTCTACGAACACTTGAAGTGCATGGATATGTGTAGTTAACAAAACAGAACGTATGGAGGGAGAAAAAAACCAGCAGCTTCAATTGCACAGTAAACAAAACCTTTACGGTGCATGCTAACTGTCTCTGTCATTGTAATTTATCAGATTCATTTCAGCATTTTGCGTTTTTCTTAAATATTTGGAACACCAGTAACCTCGAGGACCATGTAATTCCTCAGTATCTTTGCAGGTGCTCGAATGCTTCTCAACACCAAGGACACAAGAAAAAGTAATGATACTACAAAAAAATCTAATGTAACAAATTTGTTGCAAATTCGATAGAGGACCAATCATTTTATATTGCAAATTCGATACAGGTCAAGCATAAAGACCATATAAGATCAAACATACATGATGTGTTTTTAATGTAAGGGTACAATTGTCCTTTTATTTCTCTATTACTATTAATGAGTGTTTTTAATTGATTTAATTGAATAATGTATTTAGATAGGAAAATAACTAATTTTGAAGTTTTGATGAGAAAATATCTAATTGAAGAAGTTATGATGGGTATATATCCAAATTTCTCATCAAATAAAAGGAGCTAGAACAAGATTAAGTACTTTGCAAGCATTTTCCAGTTTGTTTTATTTTATTTTTTTTAAATTAAATGTTACCTCCCCTTGACGCTTGCGCTTTTGCCCACTGCTACCATCGATGCCGAGCAGCATCCTGTTCCGCACTTGAATCTTCGCATGAAGCACATCATACTCATAGTCACCCACCACATCCTCAGCATCATAAGCAACCTCCTTCAACTCCTTGAGCCGAAGCTTCTCGGCATGTTCTTCAACATCCCTTTCACCGGCATCCATGAGGATGGATTGGATCCGCCTCATCGTTCTCTCCAGCTTCCTCAGATCCTCCAGGACAAATGCATTTTGAGTTTCATATGTTTCTTGTGCAGCATAGGCTGCCGAGGTAAGCAGAGAAGACAGCTTCTCAGTTGTCCATTTGATGCCGCTCGCAATAATGCCTGTCATTAATTAGTGACTCTCTGGCGCTCTTCTCTCTCTTCTCTCTCTCAATGAAACAACGAATAGTAAAAACGTGTGAACTACTGTCGTCTCTTTTCTCCTCTCTGTGTCTGTTTGCTGTTGTGTGAATGTAATGAGTCGTTGTTCAGCTGTCAATCTCCAGGTCTGGTACTCAACAGACAGATAAACAGTCAAAATGTAATTAATTAATCGTTTCACACGGCAGACCATTTCTTTTGATATTAATTATTCTGACAATGCAAAATGAGTCTACGGTTGTATGTATAGTGCGGATTGGTACGGATTAATTCTGACCCGTTAACATGAAATTCATATAAATATTTAGTCGCAATCGAATTTTTTATTATTTTTTAATATTGAAAATTACTGTTTTGAATGGTCCAAATTTTTCAGATCAAGTGATTTTTTTTACAACAACAAAAATTAAATCTTTAGTGTCAAACAAGTTGGGTAGACTAAAAATAAAACTCATCAATCACAATTATAAAATAAAGATAAATAGTAATAAAGAAGTAATAAAAATAAAAATAAAAGTGAAAGTGATAATAATAGTGATGGTGATGGTAATAGTGATAATAATAATACTAATATTAATATTAACTATATTCTACTTAAATTATCAATCGTAGAGTCAAAGTCCTAAATTTACATCCTAAATTTAAGACCTATAATACCATATCCTAAACTTACATCCTTAATTCCAAATTTCTAGTTTTATGACTTAAGACTTATAATATTATCTCTAAATAATTCCTAACTACTACTAGGTCATAATTCTAGTATGTGGACTGCTAGCTTTCATGTGCTTTTGTTCGAAACAGTGTTGTAAATAACAGTATGTGATCATCAGATGGATATGGTACCGCCAAGTGATTAATCAAAAATAATCAAAAATAATCGGCTATAATCGGCCAATTAATCGGAAAAATCTATGATGGTTTGACTACCGCCAACGACTAATTAGCTGATTAATTGGCTTAAACAGACGTTTTCTACAACACTGGTTCGAAGCCCACTCCTTAGATACATTTCACTCCTTTAATTCCCTTTTTACTACGTCGTCCCATGTCAATTGTAGCCAACCTCTACCTCTCCTTAGAGTACACCATTCTCCTCACTCGTTGCCCCTTGTCTTCTCCTTTGCTCCCTCGAGAAAGCCTTCAATCCTTCTCTCCAATCACCTTCAATCACGCGAAGAAGAGAGAAAAAATATAAAAAAGATGTGTAGAATAAAAGCTAAGTTGAAATATGGCTTCTCCTGCCATCTCTTTGCCAATATATAGCAATTCATCTATCTTAGGAAGTAATCCTCTTGAATCTGGTAGTAAATCTGAGAAGATATCGCGAAATAAGGCAAGATTGGCATTGGTGCGGCCTTCATAAAATCTGTGCGGCCTGCACCAGACGGGAAGTCAACTGGATTTCTAAAAATTGGTGCGGCCCACATAAAAAATTGCACAGGCCGCATAACTCTTTGCCTCAGATGGAGACAACTTGATTTAATTCCGAAATTCATTTTCACTTTGATTTTATTTCGTGCAGCCTTCACAAAAATCTGTGCGACTCGCACCTGCTTTGGTTCTAGAATTTCTGTGAACCGAACTTCAAATGGGCATAGATCATCACTCGTAACTTTGTTTTCATTGTTCTATTACTTTTCGGAAAACTTACGAGAAGATCTACAATTTGCTCGATTTCTATAATTTAAATAGACTTTGGCAGTAACTTGATTCTTGACATATTTTAACACAAAATTACACTAAAATACAAGGAAATTAGCTTAGTTTTTGAGGTTAAACTCCAATCAAAAGTATATATAATTGAGGCTTATCAGAAGCAGGTAAACCGAGTAGTCAGGCATAATCTGACTAAATTTTCCTTCTGCATAGTATTTCTCTCTTCCTCTCCCTCTGCATACCCCCTTCTAGAGCTGACTCTAATTAGCAATAAAAAAATACAAGTATGTTTAAATTTGAATAAGGCTATGGTATTATGCATAGCGCACATTAGCTCGTGCTATAGACTCCAATTTTGAATTTGAAAGTCTTAATAGTCGATCAAAACCATTCAACATGGTCTCCATACAAGTGATTTTTTACCCATCTAAAAAAATAGTAAAAAATTCTGAAAAAACATAAAGTTTAGTTTACAAATACGTATTTACATAGAAACTATGTTGAATAGTTCAGATCAACCACTATAAATTTAAAAGTAATAATTAGATTTTGGATTTTCAATCTTTAAATTTTATACTCCATATATATAGTATTAGATTTTGGATTTTCGATCTCAGCAATCTGTCATCCCCAGCTGACTGACTAGCTACTATTATATATTCAAGAACAGTCATGAATCATAATGTTCCTTCGCCTTTCTAAAAAGACAACTTCTCTACTTTTTTTTATTAAAACCCTTAGGCACTCACACCACACACACTACTCGAACTCATGTCCTCTCGTAGGAGGACATATGCAGAGATTTTTTATTGGTAGTAATTAACAAAAAAGAAGAGAGAGAAATAGAAATAGTATTGTTATTTTTTTATGAGTAGTAAGATCGGTACTGTTCATATCGATTCTAACTTTTTTTTATATATCTGTTTTAAAGTATTGATCCAAACTTTACAAAAAAAAAAGATTAGAATCGGTATGAACAGTACCGATCTTACTACTCATAAAAAAATAACTGTACTCTTTCTGTTTTCATCTCTTATTTTCTATTAATTACTACCAATAAAAAATTCCCGACATATGCCTAATCCAACTGCGGTAGGCAGTGTTGGCAGACAACTTCTCTACTGACTGCTATGTTATTGGGGATAATATATACTTACTGTTTTTCTAATCTTAAATTAGAATATTTGTTTGGTCCTAGCCAGGTGTCAGGGAAGAAAGCTTTTTTCTGTCCTTAACTAAGATACCAAAATTAAATTTATTTGCAAGGCCAGAGTCAGGACAATTTTTTTTTTTTTTTTTTATTTCTAGCTCTACTTTCGTTTGTTTTTATCTGCAATTGACAATGAAAAATAGTTGCGGATCAAATTTTTTTCTCTATTTCAGTCATTTTAAATTTAGAATTTAAAATTATTAGTTAAAGTGATTGAAAAAAATTAGCATTATCAATTTCTCAATCTCATTATTTAGCGTCTTTACCTTCTTTTTTTTTTTAAGAATATTTGGTGCAAATTTCCTTTTCGCCCTTTAAAACTTTTCAATTGTCGAAAATCAAATATCCAATCATAAGTTTGATAAAAAAAATCGCATTTAGCATTTAATCTAGTAGTAAAGAATAACTTTTTTTTTTTATGGATATTAAATAGAAATTGAAAGACTAACCTCCATCTTTCTATCGAACAAAAGGTTTCATAAACATAAATACAAATATCAACAAATATAGACAAACTTTAGATTAATTAGGATATAGTACAATTAGAAAAAATATATGGTTCGTACAAATTAATTTGAGCACATTTTAGTTCATGAAATGTAACTGAAATTACTTTTCCATTTTTGTTTCCTAATTGGCACAACAAATATGAAAACTATTTAATCTCAATAAATGCAATTGGTATAACATAAAGAGTATGATGCTTGTATTAATCTAAATTAAAATGTAAACCTAATTTAAAATACACGCTTTCCTACATGTGCTTGACTTAACAACGACCATTTCAAACACGCGTGCTAACTAATAATTAACATTCAGTCGCATACGGCATATGACTACTAGTAGACAGTTTGACCACGGGCCAGACTTCAACAATCAGAAAAGAACTTGATTATATATTTCACCACTTAATCCATATATAGTCCTTTTCTTGGAGTAGCCAACATGTACACTCAGTAAAATTAGCTATTGGAATTCGATCGGTGTTTATTAGGTACAACCTAGCTTACAAGAGGTTCGTTTTGAGATTCGTGTCGTGTCAGATTAAAATTGATAGCTCAGACCTCATTTTTTGACCTTTCTTTTTCATATTATATATGACGATGCAGAGATGTTAGCCGCCATACTTTTGTGGACAGGCATTAACCACCCGAAACAAAAAACAAAAACAAAAACAAAAAACAAAAAGACGTTAGCCATGCTTATATTCAACAAGACATCAATTTTTCATATTAATGTAGGATCTAGACCGCTTAGCTACCCCTGATCTCACTTCTCAGGTAATTATAATCGATGCATGCCATTGCATATTAGGATTACACGTATATGTCAGTTTCATGCTTCCACTTTGGGGGATTGTTCAAAAGGCTACTTCATCTGATAATAATTGATGCATATAGTATTTGCCTAATTGGTAAGTATTGTACTATGCGCATCCAAGTATTGCTACATACTACCATGCATTGATAAAGATCAAAAGTCAATTTTAAAGAAGCCCAAGAAACATGAATTTTTTTTATAAACCATAATTAATAAATGAAAATTTATCGAATCCGTATCATTACTTTTCTTTTTTTCAAAAATCATAAAGACCAAATTTTTTTTTTCAAAAATTATAAATACCAAATTATCAATTCAATTTTTTTATTTATTTATTTATTTTAAGACCGAATTGGCAATTCGATTTTACTCTTTTTTTTTCACTTTTCCACACCTGTGGCCACAAAAAATCTCTTCTTTTTTTTTTTTTTTTCTGAGGACAGAAACGAGCGCTCGGTTTTATCCTTTTCTTTACCCCAAACATTCGGTCTCCAAAAAATTTCTCATTCTATCCTATTGTGGACCACCACTAGTCCTAGGCAGCCACGTCATCCCTCTATTAAATCTACCAATGAGAGGGATATTCAATGCAGGGAAGCTACTTTTGTAAAAAGATGTATACTTACAAAATGGCGTTAATGAATACTAGTGATATTATGTGGATCTAAATTAACCATCATCTATGACCTCTATATTGAAACTATCTAGTGACATTTTAGAAAGTTCACAAAAACTTGACTTATACAAATATGGTACCGTTATATAATAATCCATAATATCATAAGTGAGTATAGTTAGATTTATGTTGTCAAGATGATTTTTTTTTGTACACATCAATCATTAACTGTATGAAAAATGCAAATCCATTTAAGGAAATGTTTTCATATAACTAAATAACTTAATAATTTCATTACCACGTTCCATGTCAATTAAACTAATTTTTTTATTGTAATTTTATTTTTTAAACGTATTGATTGATTGAAACTAAAATACGTATTATTAATGATTAAATTATTACTTGGTGAAATTTTGATCCTATAATTGCAGTATAATAATTTCTGTTTTATCTATAACAAGGATGTGACAAAAAAAAATTGTTCTTCACCTAGAAAACGATCATGTTTTTATTTTTAATTTTCATGTTTTGGAAAACTGTTTTAATCACCGCTCTTGCCAATTAATTTTCATGTTTTGGAACACAGATGCTTATCTTATGTCATTGGCACAAAGAATCACATAATATTATAGTATCAGCATTAAATTGTTCACACGTGTGCAATGAGGTTGATTGACATCACATCACATATTGCTTGTTGCTTAATTGACACGTTACTTGTAGAGCAATGGTAAGACGGAAATGGCCATTCAATCTGGAGGAAAAAAAAATAAAGAGATCGAAATGGTCATTTGGGCTGGAAGGAAAAAAAAAAAACACGTTTACACCGTTAGCCACGCGGAAAAAAAGAGGGAAAGTGAAAATAAGGATGAGACCAAATTGGTCTTGGAAAAAAAGCAAAATGAGGAGATTGAATTGGCAATTCGATCTTTGT
This sequence comes from Carex pumila, assembly GCA_033356055.1. Taxonomy (NCBI): domain Eukaryota; kingdom Viridiplantae; phylum Streptophyta; class Magnoliopsida; order Poales; family Cyperaceae; genus Carex; species Carex pumila. The sequence continues at coordinate 81,445 of JARJHM010000851.1, forward strand.
GATTTAAAAAAAAAAAAAAATCATATTAGTTCAATAAATTTTCATTTATTAATTATGATTCATAAAAAAAATTCAAGAAACATCCGAAGTTACTCAATTGTGCTTTCATTTTAAACCCAAATTAACGAGTGATCAATAATATAATTGCAAATCTCAGCTAGAATTCAAATTTAGAACTCGAGAGTTTGAGGGAGAGAGAGAACTAACGTCAACATCTGCATCTGCTTTCCAGAACCCTAAATCCTTGCGGGTTTGTATCCCCCGAAGTAACTTAAAATTTGAGTTTAGAATTCGGATAAATTTGGCCGAGCTAGAATTCAGAGTCCTATTAATATTCGTGCAAATTCTTGTTGAAATCCTCGCATGGGAGCGATTTCTAATACTGATCCTAAAGTAACTCTATATTTGAGTTTTGATCCCATACTGTCCGATCAGAATTCAGATAATCAAATGCAATTTAAAAATGTACGAGTTCCTTTCATATACGTGTAAAATCAGATCAACGGTTGGAATCAAATTCAAAATTTGAATATATATAGTGATCTGAAGTCGACATTTTTTGGAGTTCAGCTGTCAAATTTTGAGCTTTGATTCGAACTGTAATCCAGATATTAAAAGAGGTTTATGGATTTTTAAATTTATCGAATTGATCCGAATGTTGATCCAACGGTTTAAATTCAAATGAAAAATTTATCATATCTTAACGTATCCGGACCCTCAATTTATTGTGCGCGGAATCTCTAGGAAAAGCAACTGATATGTCGGTGAGGTAGAAGCCTTATATATGCGGCATTAGAAGACGTGGGCTTTCAGCCCATATATCACAATTCAGCCCAAACAAAACATCATTTCCTCAAGCCTTAGGGCCTGTGAGGAATTGCTTGAATATTTAACCCAATAGAAAAATATTTGTAAACACTCGGTGTTTGAGAGAGCCGGAGAGAGAACTGTTTCTATGCCTTCTATCAATCTAACAATATCCTCAATTTTTTTTTTTATATTTCGTACAGGGCCCCGAAACCAATGCCGTGCACTGATAACCCAAGATAAAGCCACCAAAATGAATAAACCACCAACAGCAACTGGTGTGTAATTCAATGTATCCTTTGTGATGGTAAGACACTGGCAAAGAAAATAAAACAGCAATGATGATGACCCAAAGCACCGCAACCCATCCTACAAGTAGGCTGTACCGGCCCAAGTTGAACGGGCCCTGAACAAAGGTTCTACGGGCCAAGTTATGTGAAATAATATCAGGAGTGCATATGCGACGTATAGCCCAATCATGGCAATTGATACCATTGCTTGGAATGCAACCAGACTTCCCAGGGACTTGTACAAAAGGATAAAAAGTTAAGAAATTAGTTGTTTGGTGCTGGTCATCACTAGGGGTCTGTTTCTGTATATGTACTGGATTGGTACTGAAACCACGTACTGCAACATTTGGCAGGTGCAAACTGGATTACTGGCATAATTAAGGTACCCAAATCATACTGAACCATCATAGTTTTAAGAATCTGGTTCTTTTTCTTTTGAAATAATGAATGCACTGATCTTGTTTTGGTGCCTTCTGGCACATAATGTTAGCTCATCAATGCTAGACCCAGTTGGTCAGGTAAATTATATTATCTGATATGGATGTCAAGTATATAATTTAACAAAGTGTTTTAGATTATCAATGCAGGGCATGTATTCTAGTGTAATCATTGGTGCAACTAGCCTATGCAGCCCAATGTCAATTTAGCTTTAAATTAGTGATTAAAATTCACCATAATTACCTGCACTTTACATGTCTCTACTGAAGCAATTGGTTTAGTGCCTTCTGCAGAAATTACTTCTCCAGCATATCTGAAAATTTAGCATACCAAGATATGTAACATTAAAATAATAGAAGACATATAAAAAACCACAGTAAGATGAATTAAATTTACTACTTCCCTATTAACATAAAAACAGTACCCTTTTTCTCCTAATTAGGGCCTGCTCGATTATGGTGATATCAAAGAAAACGGGACCGTGGCTGACCAGAGAGTTATTTGCTCCAATAAGTTAAGAGTTGAGAGCGAGCGGAGGGGAGTAGGAGGAAGAGAGGACGAGCTGCATATGGAAAATTAGCAAATTTATTCATCTCCAAATCAAGATGTGGAGGATGTCGAGTGTTTTCTTCCTTCCCTCCTCTACCCTTTTTGTCACACGCCTGTTTGTGGAGCATGACCTTAAGGGAGATGCCTTGTTAATTAAGTGACATCATGTTAATCCTCACACCAAGATCATCATCAGTGAGTTCATTACACGGTCGATAATCCTGACAAGCAATTTTAAATGGTAACAAAAATAAATATTAAAAGAAAAAAAAAAAGAGTTGTAGCCTTGCAAATTAAATTTAAAAATAAAAAGTGTTAACAACTTAACAACATTCAGTGCTAATATATAATTATATAGTTCATTGTATACCTTACTCATATAATCTATATCACGACAGCCACGAACTTCGTAGCGATCAAGAGATGGTGGAAAGTCTTCCTCTGGATTGATTTTAAGCTGAGGACACATAGTTATGGTGAGTTGCTTTAGAGAGGTCAGCTTAGCAAGCCCATCAATGGATTCTAGACATGCACATCCGTAGATATTTAGTGCTTCAAGTAAATGAACATTTTGGTTGTTAAAATCCAGCTTGGTTACCTCATGTGACCATGAAACAACTATGGTTTTAAGTTTTGGTAAGTGAGAATTCAGCAAAATCATTTCATGAAATTTCCCGAATAGCCCCAAGTGCGAGAGTGAAGGAAGAGTGAGAATTCTGCTCAATTTAATGCAGTCCATTAACACCAACGTAGTCAGAGTTGTAAAGTGAGTAGAGGGAAGGGCAACCAATTGGGGGTCTGTAGATATGGGCATATTTTCTGTTTCCATTATTTCAAGGGACTGGGAATCCTCAGATATGGTATCAACGTTGAAAAATTCATGTCCAATCTGATGAACGTTGTACGCCCAATGAATTTGTAGATACTTTAGTGATGGCAATTGACCGAGTGGAGGAAGCAATTCACAGCGAAACGCAGCGAGTTTTACCTTAACCAATTTACAGAAAGATTTGTCACTAACCCAGCGTGGAAACCTTGTGCCATTATAATTGAATATTTGTAATTCAGTAAGGTTTTTGTTTGGCTCAAGTATTTCAAGCAATGTCTCAGAGAACTCCCTACTTATTCTGACGGGTTCTTGGTCATCGATATCAAATTCAGAGTTACACCTAAAATTTAATATTAGCTGCTCTATGTAACCCTTTTTGTGCAAATTAACCTCCTTGGTATCGTCTATATCACTCACATTATTGAGACCAAAAATGCTTAAGCTTCCTCTGAGAAATGCTAGATTTTTAAGTTCACCGATATTGCATTCTGAACTATCTTTCCCGATTACAAAAGCCTTCAAAGATTGTAGGTTTGTTAACAGCCCGATGCCATATGGTAAACAACATGGATACTCGGAGTCATTATTGAGGTGTCGGAGGTTAACTAGCTGCCCAATGCCATTTGGTAGCTTCTTAAGAGGACAATGATCTAAGTCTAGGGTTTGTAGATTATAGAGACTGAAAGTTGAATTGGGAAGAAATTCTAGTTCAGTGCTGGAGACATTGAGGTACTGTAACAGTTTTAAGTTCCCAATTGAATCAGGCAAGGTAGTTATTGCAGCTTGGCTGAAATCTAAGGCTCGTATATGCTTCCAGCTTTCTAACATGTTTATGGGAATCTCGACTCGAACAGCCGCATGATTCTCCCATGTCAAAACTTGTACCAGTCGCATGATTCTTGATCCTTGAAAATGTTGTAGTATATCCATGAGTGTTTTGTTCAGAATGTAGTTCGGATCCTCCTGACTTGGAACGATTGATAGGTATCGAACTGTACTGGCTTCTGACATATCAAATTTCTTTGCTAGTCGTGTTTCGGTCATTTCCAGCTTCCTTCTTGCAACTTCATTATCAGAAACAAGCTCTGCTAAGTCATGCAAAAGATCATGCATTGCAAAGAATTGTTCAGGTTCAACATCCCGATTTTCTATTCGTTGAATCATTGATCTCTCTAATAACTGATTTATATAGTCTCTACCAATATCTTCTAACATTTTTCCGTTAGAACCAACGATAAGCCCCACCGACATCCACAACTTTATAATCTTGTCAGCATGAAACACATGATCTTTGGGAAACAGGGCAAAAAATGCAAAGCACTGTTTCAGAGGTGGCGGCATGCGGTCGTAGCTTAATTTTAGAATGAGAAAACAATCACCATCTTGAATGTTAAATTTTAATTCCTTGCTTTCTAAGATATCCATCCAACACTTCACATCATATTCAATTCGACAAACACTTCCAATTGCTTTTACAGCCAAAGGTAATCCGTTGCACTTTGCAACTATCCTTTCAGCAACTTGCATCATGGGGCCATCTATATCTCTATCTCTTTCTCGGTAATAAAAAACCAACTGCTTGAATAACGAACAACAAGCTTCAAAGTTGAGATAATCCAGAGTATAAGGTGGCCTCATTTGCACAACTTTAGCAACAGCAGCACTACGACTGGTTACTAAAATTGTGCCTGATCTTGAAAATTGTAAAGGAAGCAGCAGAGAATCCCATAGACTCTGCTCCTCATTCCAAACATCATCCAATACAAGTATAAAACTCTTTCCCATAACCTCCTCTTGTAAATTTGATTGAACATCATCCAATTCACTGAAATCACAATTCTTCTTGGTGAAAGATGTGATTATTTTTCTAGTCAGGGTAACAACATCAAAATCATCAGACACACAAACCCATCCCTTCAGTTTGAAATGTTCCCGCACCCTTGCATCATTGTAGACCAGTTGCGCAAGCGTAGTCTTACCGATACCACCCATCCCAACTATTGTGTGTACCTTCAATTTACCCTCCCTGCTATCTCCATCTTGGGAAAATAATTGTTTGATTATATTCTCCTTGTCTTCATCTCTGCCATAAATAGCAGCTTCCTGAACTAGAGAGTTACTAGGTTGCCGTGTCAGTCTCTTTGTCGGCATGTTTAGACCTTGACGTATCGGATTTAGAGTATAATCCCACTTGAGATTATCCCAAACCTGTGCGGTCTCCTCAAATCTCCTTGTAATCTCCTTCACTCTACCAGCTATCTCATCAGATACAGGAACAGTAACAACAATCGAGTGCAGATCTAGTACCTGCATATAAAAGGTTCTATTTATATTTTGGAGGACTTAGTTTATATCAATTTGTTGAGAAAATTAATTTTGTGATTAATTAATGAGTTGAGATGATCTGGCCAGTATGTATATTGATCTCATTAATAATATCATAACATGTCAGTATTATATTTCTTTTTCCAAATCCAGCCAAATTGGCCCAATTCTTTCTGTGAAATTCCTACGCCGTTTGCTGCTCTATGTTGATGTGATCACTATTGATGATATATATTATTATGGTTTGATCACCGAATGAAAGATAAAGGGAGAAAAAGATATATACAAATAATAATATATAGCTGCATGTACTATGTTGTAAGAGTTACTTTGTTCTTGAGACAATGAAAGCTTACCTAGTCCAGTCTTTTAAAATATTGGTGCAATTAAGTTGGAGATGCTCTTTTCTTAAATTGGGGTCTACCATAAGAGAGGAAAAAAATAAGGATCCTTATAATTGTCCCCGCATTATCTCCCACTTAACTTCCGTAACTACTATATATAGTTTCCTTCATAGAGATTAATACTTATATTGTTCATGTTAAATACTTTGATATTTTCTCTTAAATAGCCCCTGTTATTAATGTTTTAGTGATCTCCCATAGTAGTTATGGAAGTTAAGTGAGAGGATAATGCGGAGATAGAGGTGTGAGGACAATTATCAGAATCTTAATAATAAATAGGTGTACTACCTTCCAAGAGTTACTTTATTCATGAGAAATAATGCAACTATTGCCTAGTTCAGATTTAGACTATTGTTGCATTTTAAAAGCAACTAGATAAGGATAAAAAATGATTATTGCTCAAGGTAAACTATGGAGACAGTTATTTCCGAGATATGGTTATTACCGACAAAAACATTAGTAAGAGTACCGATCATGGTTCTAAAACTCAGAATCGGAATCAAAATCGGAATCGAATGAATCGGCCAAAATCAGAAGAATTGAATCGAAAACACAGATTTTTTTTGGCAGGAGCTTGTTTTGTAGCCAACATATAAGAAAAAATTGGTAAAAAAATAATTTGTCAAGAAATTATGTTAAAACAAAAGATTATACTCAAATAATCTGCTAATATGATATAATACATGCATTATAACCAAAACATTTTTTTAACTGTCAAATGTTATGACGAGCTGCGTAGATCATCCTGACATCCTATGTATTAAATATAAAATAGGATATCGTTGTATTGAGCTAAATAATAAAGCCATTAATGTGATAACAATCAAATTTGTACTGTAACTACTTAAAAAAATAAAATTTATTTCATTTTAAAATATAATATAGAAAAAAAATACTAACTAATATTTACAGAGAAAAATAAAAATTTTGAGTTCTACTTTTATACCTTTAGAACAATCAAATTTCTAACCTAGTAATCCCATCCTTTAGTCCATAAAAAAAAAAAACACTTCCAGTGTCATCAGCTGTCCACATCAATTATTTGTTCGGATTTACTTGACTACATAATATACCAATAGTTGGTATGAACATGGTCTACAATGAAATAATTTATGTTCTCAAAATAAATCAGTATAGTTCACGTACACCCAATCTATTTAACATTTTATAATGCTTTAAACCTTCTTCTCTAGTCCGCAGCCGCATCTATTTTCCCCAATTTTCTTCGACGGCAATGGAAAAATACAAATTGGTTCGATTTAATCATCCAGATAGTTTAATTTTGCTCTTAACGCAAGAGAAATAGAGAAAATTTGGCCGATTGCTTCAATTAACAATCAATTTTATCGGTTTTCTGCATGTAACTCGCACACCCGAGTCAACTTGGGAAAAATCGGCTTGCCTCCGGCTGATTCCGGTCCGACTCGGCCGAGTCAACTCGAAATCGACCAATTTTTCCTTTTGTGCTTTGCAAGTATTTTTCCAGTTTTTTTTTTTTTTTAAATGTTACCTCCCCCTGACGCTTGCGCTTTTGCCCGCTGGTACCATCGATGCCGAGCAGCATCCTGTTCCGCACTTGAATCTTCGCATGAAGCACGTCATACTCATAGTCACCCACCACATCCTCAGCATCGTAAGCGATCTCCTTCAACTTCTTGAGCCAAAGCTTCTCGGCGTGTTCTTCAACATCCCTTTCGCCGGCGTCCATGAGGATGGATTGGATCCGCCTCATCGTCCTCTCCAGTTTCCTCAGATCCTCCAGGGCAGATGCATTTTGAGTTTCATATGTTTTTTGTGCCATTAACGAAGATGAAGCAGCATAGGCTGCCGAGGTAAGCAGAGAAGACAGTTTCTCCGCTGTCCATTTGACGCAGCTCGCAATAATGCCTGCCATTAACTAGTGACTCTCTTACGCTCTTCTCTCTCTCAATGGAACAACGAATAATTAAAACGTGTGAACTACTGCCGTCTCTTTTCCCCTCTGTCTCTGTCTGTCTGTCTCTCTCTGTCTCTCTCTCTCTCTCTCTCTCTCTCTCTCTGGATAAGGATTTTAACAGAGCTGTTTTAGCTTCATGCAGCGCTTGGACAATAAATCCAAACACCTTTTCATACGATTCGTGTGCTGTATGAAGCTGAAACTGCTCTGTTAAAATCTTTACCCATATATTATGCGTGTGTGGTCATTCTCTGTCTGCTGTTGTGTGGATGTAATGAGTCGTCGTTCAGCTGTCAATCTCGAGGTCAGGTACTCAATAGTCACAGAGAAAGAGTCAACAAGTAATTAATTAATTGTCTCACTCGCAGATCATTTCTTTTGATATTAATTATACTTAGAGTATTAATTATACCAGTTAAGGGTATACCCTACCCTACCCGTCCGTGCTCGAGCCTGGGTATGGATCGAGTATTCAGGTAAGCGAGTACGGGCAAAAAAAGGATCAGACCGGTTTTTTTGGACAAATATCCGACCATATCCTACCCGACCATACCCTACCTGACCATACCGTACTCGACCTTACTCGTACCCGATTTTACCCTACCCAGGTACCTGGGTACCCCTCTAGCCTTACCCATACCCGTACTCTTATACCCGACCCAATAATTCAAACCTCAAATTCAAATTTCCTCCCAAATTCAATTTAATTTCTGTTTTTTAATTTCTGTTTTTAAAATTCTGTTTTTATTTCTGTTTTTTAATTTCTATTTTTTAATTTCTGTGTTTAAAATTCTGTTTTTATTTCTGTTTTTTAATTTTTGTGTTTTAATTTCTGTTTTTTAATTTCTGTTTTTAAAATTCTGTTTTTATTTATGTTTTTGAAATTCTGTTTTTAATTTCTGTTTTTAAAATTCTGTTTTAATTTCTGTTTTTTTTATTTATATTTATATTTTATTGTTTTAAAGTAAAAAAAAACATAACAAAAACAGAAAAAAAAATAACAGGAAAAAAAACGAAAACAAAAAAACCAGAAAAAAAAAAACAAAAAAAAAATATATATACCCGTACCAGGACCACCCTACCCGTCAAGGGTACACGGGTACAGGTATAGAATGGGTAGGGTAGGGTTTTTGAAAAAAATACCCGACACACCCGTACCCGTATACCCTAGTACTCGTCATACCGTACCCGAGACGTACCCGTACCCACCCGACCATTAATACACTAATTCTACTGAAAATCCAAAATGAGTCTACGGTACTATCTATAGTACAAATTATCGTAATACGGATTAATATTCTTGTTTTTAAAATTCTAATAATCGATTCGAACCGCTTAACATAATATTCATATAAATATGTAGTTATATACCGAATTTAATATTTCTTAGATTTTTATTATTATTTTATAAGATAGATAGAAAATTGATATTTTAAATGATCCAAAATTTTCAAATCAAGTGATTTTTTAAAATAATTTGAATTCAAAAAATTCTGATTCAAATATGAAGTCGACACGATCCAAAATTGACGTGCCAAATTGTTGCCACCTTTACCAGTTGTATTGGGACAAATTAAAAAATAGTAGTGCTTGTACATTACAAAATTTACTATAATTGCTGTATGGTAACGTTGAAGTTCCTTTTATTAAAAAATAAAAGTAATTGAAGTTCGTTAGGTTCAAAATTAACCGCATAGGAATTATTTTTTGGTATCAAATCTACCCTAAAATACACCATACATATATTATATACATCATACTCCTAGTACATATCCTATCATGTACCATTTTTTTTTTTTTCTGAAGTTGTGCTCCAAAAAAGGAATGAAATCACCATTAATGGAAAAGAAAATGAAAGAGAACACAGCTATTTCACCTCCGCTCTAGTTCGATTTGGGAGTGAATGATTTCGTCAAAGCTCCACAAAAAGTTTCCCTCCGCATATTCTATTTCCCCTCCACTCTCTCTCCATTTCACCTCCATTTTGCTTCTTTTGGAGCAAGTGAACCGAGCAATCAGACACGATCTAGCTAAGTTTTCTTTCAATCCAGTGTTTCTCTCTTCCTCTCTGAATACCCCCTTCTGGAGTTGACTCTAAATAGCAATAAAAAAAATACAAATATATTTAAATTTGAATGAGGCTATGATATTATGCATAGCATATATTAGCTCGTGCTATGGACACCAATTTTGAATTTAAAAGTCTTAACAATCGATCAAAACCATTCAACATGGTCACAAGTGATTTTCTATCCATCTAAAAAAAGTAAAAAATTATAAGAAAATTATAAAAGTAAGTTTACAAGTACATATTTGTTGGGGTTTTGACGGTTCAAACCCATTGATTTAGCTTAACAGCGGAAGTGTGTAAAACAAAAATTTTACGGTTAAGTTAAGCTAAAAATTAAACGAGGTATGTCAGGAAACCTTCCAAGGCGGTCCACCTTCAGTATTCCTTTGGCATCAAAACCTCATTTAATTTATTTACAGATCTACTCCATAATTGATTTTCTAAAGCATTAAATCTATTTACAAATTAAATAGATTAATATAACAATTTATACCTCAATTCCAAATCTCAGTTGGAATGCAGAATAAGCGAGAAGAGCTACACCAAGGAAGGAATCGACTCGTAGTATCACACGTGTGATACCTCTATCGGTTATCCACCAGGACTAACCGGAGAGCGGTTTATTTCTTCTGCCAGAAATACCGTAAACCGCGGAATTCTGCTGAAATACTATTCACCGAGAAAAAGGACGAAATAAATATATTTGTGTCCCGAGATTACTTGGTATCGCTTTAAAAGCTAAACCGCGGGATTTCGCAAAATATATTATTTTCCTAATCTCGAAATAACCGAAATCAAGGAAGAGAGAAAAACCGATTAACAAAGTAATCAGATTAACACGTGAATTAGTGAGTCTTTCTCTCTACCCCTACCCCTCTATTTATAGACTTTTGAGGAGGTTTGCAAAAGACCAAAATACCCCTCAAAACAAATCTATTTACCAAAAGCCCTTGACACCTCATCCTTTTTCATGTGAAATGACCAAAATACCCTTGCCACCTCACATGACACATGTCAACACATGGGAAGTCGGCACCAAGGGTAAAAGACCATTTTGCCATTGGCCCATTAAGGCATGAATAGTGTTGGGCTTTGATTTTGGGCTTTGACTTTGGGCCTTTAATTTTAATTAAGGCTTTGATTATTTTGGGCTTTTAAATCCATAATTCAAACCCATAATTAACAATTAAAATTCCAAATCATATATATATAATTGTCATGTACAATTATATTTCTTTTCGGTTATTGTTCGGTAACTTTTATACAACGTAACGTGTACGTTTATAAATTAACCGTTGTTTCTGCTTGTCATTCTAAATGACATTTATAATTTAATTATATCACGTATAATTAATTATAACCATCTTAATATTAATTATAATCAATTTATAATTAATCAGTAAGATTCTCCGAGTAGCTCCTATATGGTGTGACCCAATAGGATCTGTGTTATGTTGGTAAACAGAGTTAAAACTGTTTTAACTTCTGTTAGTCATGGGTGGCATCTGGCAACACATCATGACCATCCAATTACACAGATGATGCTGTACTGTACAATATCACGATCCAGTAAACAATTTACTTGTGTCAGTTCTTCTGTCTCATAGCTATCAGATCAGTTTTAAGGTAGATATGTGTCATCCTTGTTAACTGTATCTTTTCTTGATCTTGAGTAGATTATCAAATATAATTACTCTTGTAATTATACTGCATGCAAATAATCTAACTCTACCAAGGGGCCCAGTGATGCTATAGCTCGTATAGAGATACGAGGGACAAGTAGTATTTTTGGTAGACTATCACTTCCTCACCTAAGCTATACATATGGAAATGCTACCGTTATGGCTGCTTTTTACAGACAGCGTTAGATAACACTTACTCATATATATTTCTTAGTGGGAACGATAAATACCTCATACTGCAGAACTTTGACACTGAATGAAAACATTAATGACACGAACACAATTCTATTTAATGTTTCATTCGGGGTCTGTCAAATACCATGTTCCTAGAACATGTATCTATGTGATTAAAATGACATCTCGTGTCAGGTGGTTTGTAAAACTTAACCATCTTTTAATCCACATACTAACCTTATAGCGGTAATTAGTGTTCCTGCTAATTACCTTGGTCAGTGATCTTTTAAGAGTATATATTATCTATATTATGGAGTTTCACAATTTCAGTCATGAACTCGAAATGATCCACAAATGCAATAATACTCAAGGCAACAAAATGATATATAAATAAACATTCAATTCATGAACAAAGCTTTATGATTAATTTATCGTATTATTGACTTCTAGATTATTACAAACTAACAATATTCATAAAGAGACTATGTTGAATGATTGAAATCAACCATTAGAAATTTAAAAATAAAAATATTGATCTGTAGTATGGACCAATTTCGTGATACATAGTATATAGTCTCACTCTTTAGATTTTATATTCCATATATATATATATATATATAGAGAGAGAGAGAGTAACTAATATGCTTTCGATAGCATATGGGCCGAAGTGCTACTGATCCAAATTTGAAATTTCAAAATCCGAAAAGTCAATCTAAACTATTCATCTTGTTCTCCATATTAATATGTGCTTGGAGACCAAATTTTATATTTTTCTGAATTTTTTTTACTATTTATTAAGCCACTTTGAAAATCGCTAATCCAATAGTGGCTTTTGATTTTACTGTTTTGTTAAGCCACCGTTGGATCAGTGATTTTTAAAGTGGCTTAATAAATAGTAAACAAAATTTAGAAAAATGTAAAATTTTGTCTCCAAGCACATTTTAATATAGAAATCAACTTGAACGTTCGGATCGACGTTTTGAACTTTGAAAATTGAAAAACGAATTGATAGTACCCAAGCTCAGGAACTACCACTTTGATCTTAGCCAGCCTCTATATATATTATCATTCTATATTATGCACGTAGTTGTCCTGATCCGCCAATGGCTTAGATTGAAAGATGAACTTTCAAATTGAATATCAGCCCTTCAATCACATGATCTGTCTTCTTTTGATTAAATACATCTATTTTATGTATAGAAGTCTAAATTTAGTTAAAAACAAACCTGCGACAAGTACTGCTACATGATTTGTCACAATTATAGTTGAATGAATCTCTAGCGATCTGTTTTCTTATTTCTCTTTAAAATTATTTCCAATTCCTACACATTAAATTATTTCCTTATTTATTTGTTTCCTCCATTTCATTTCTCCTCTTCCTCCATAGTTTCGGCAATAAAAAAAAAAACTATCATATCTTTCCGGATTTTGTGAATAGATGAATAGCAGATCTTGTATTGATGGAAACAATCATATATTTCCAATTTGAATGTATATGTAGAAAAAATCCTTATTTGAATTATTTAATCATATCTTTTCCAATTTTGTTTATTTACATATTACTTATCCTCTAAATCGTTTAGTAATACTTCAAGAATTTTTTATATTGTACTTAATCTTTTTTCTTCATTTGTTGTTGTTTCTTTTATTGTTATTTATTATTTGGATATCTATTTTTTTTCTCATTTGCGTCTTTTATTTTCATTTGAATATATTTTTTCTTAATTTTGTGTAAATATTAAACAAAAAGGTCTATTTATATTCTATTCAATCTTATAATATGTTTCTGTTACAACGCACGGACACGATACTAGTATGTATGTATGTTTGTGTGTATATATATATATATATAGAGAGAGAGAGAGAGAGAGAGAGAGAGAGTGACTAATATGCATTGGTAAGCACTTCGGCCGAAGTGCTTACGGTCCAAATTTGATTTTTCAAAATCCAAACGGTCGATCTGAACCGTTCATCTTGTTCTCCATATTAATATGTGCTTGGAGACCAAATTTTATATTTTTATGAATTTTTTTACTATTTATTAAGTATTTTACAAAATTGTTGATCCAACGGTAGCTGCTGATTTTACTGTTTTGTTAAGCTACCGTTGGATCAACAATTTTGTAAAATACTTAATAAATAGTAAAAAAATTCAGAAAAATATAAAATTTGGTCTCCAAGCACATATTAATATGGAGAACAAGATGAACGGTTCAGATCGACCGTTTGGATTTTGAAAAATCAAATTTGGACCGTAAGCACTTCGGCCGAAGTGCTTACGAATGCATATTAGTCACACTCTCTCTCTCTCTCTCTATATATATAGGAGTAGAACTAGGGTGTTCTTAAGCTCACCAAAGTGTTTTATGAGCTTAACTCCAAAACCCATCAAATTTATTTCAAACAACAAATCCGAACCGTTGAAACCTGCCTACCTTATGAGTAATGAGTCTACATGTGAAAATTTTAAATATTTGAATTAATTTAGTATAAAGTCAAGCGGTCAAAAAACGTTTAAAAAATGAATGCACTAAAATTAATTTATTAACTTTCTAATTTTGATCGATTGACTTTCTACTAAACTAATTCGAATGTTTAAAAATTTCACATGTAGAGGCGTCACACGTAAGATGAGTGAGTTCCAACGGATTTGTCATTTGAAACCGATTTAATGGGTTTTAGAATTAAGTTCACTAAACACTTTGATGAACTTAAGAACACCCTAGTTCTACTCTATATATAGTAATAGATTTTGGAGTTTCTAATCTGTCGTCCCCAGCTGTCTGACTCGTTCTCTACTGACTACTGCTATGTTATTGGGGATAATATGTACTTACTGTTTTCTAACCTTAACTAAGATCCCAAAATTAAATTTATTTGCAAGGCCAGAGGCAGGACATTTTTTTTTTCTAGCTCTACTTAATTTCGTTTGTTTTTATCTGCGATTGACAATGAAAAATAGTTGTGGACCAAATTCTTTTTTTTCCCTCCGTTTCAGTCATTTTAAATTTAATTAGAACTTAAAATTATTAGTTAAAAGGGATGAGAATGAAAAATAGCTGATTGGATGTGCCTTCTTTAACGCCTTTATTTAGTGTCTTTTCCGGGTTTTTTTTTTTTAAAGAATATATGGTATCTTTCCTTTCCAAAAATTTTATTTATACCATAATAAAATAAATAAATCAAAACACCCTCAAATGAGACTTCGAAAACTACCAAGCCGTTGATTCATTTAGCAGCCCCAAATATTGGGGGCCGTTAATTAACCCTGTGGCCTCATAATAATTTTTTTAAAGAAATTTTACGACTTCCTTGAAATCTATGCCACACTGAATGAAATTGAAATTGAAATTCCTTGATTTTCTTGCAATTATGCTTAGAGATCTGTGCCACTTACAAAAAAAAAAAAATGGAGTCGCTAATTTATTTGGAGACTCATAAATTAGGACCGCATGATCAATTTGCAGCCTTCAGTCTTTGGGGCCGCTAAATGAATTGGCGGCATGGATGAATTTTGAATTTCCATTAATATCAAGAGTGTATTAGTTTACTTTTTTGTGTGAATATAGTATAAATAAAAATTCCGACTTTCCTTTTCACCTTTTAATTAACTTTTCAACTTCCTAAAATAAAATATCAAGAGTGTGTTGGTTTACTTTTCTTTGTGTGAATATAGTAGAAATAAAAATTCCGACTGTCCTTTTCACCTTTTAATTAGATTTTTCAACTTCCTAAAATCAAATATCAATTATAAGTTTGATAAAAACCGCATTTGGCATTTATTCTAGTAACAAAGAATAACATCTTTTTTATAGACATTAAATAGAAATTGAAAAACTGATCTTATCTCTCTATCTAAAAGAAGGTTTCATAAAAATAAAAACAAACATCAACAAATATAGACAAATTTTAAATTAATTAGGATATTGTAAAATTAGAAAAATATATGTTTCGTGCAAATTAATTAATTTGAGCACACTTTAGTTCATGAAATGTAACTGAAATTACTTCATTTTTTTTTTCCTAATTGGCACAACAAATATCAAAACTATTTAATCTCAATAAATGTAATTGGTAGAACATAAAGAGTATGACGCCTATATTAATGTAAATTAAAATGCAAACATAATTTCAAATACACGCATTCCTACGCACATGTGCTTAGCTTAACGCTGTTTGAGAATCTACGATTTTTACTTCCTATAATTAATACAAATTCTGAAACAGTTAATTGGTCCATAATTTGATGACCATTTCAAACACGGGTGTGCAGCGTGTGCTAATTAATTAATTAATTAATAAACATTCAATCGCATATGGCATATGACTAGACAGTTTGATCTCGGACCTATGTTGTATGGATATAAGTACGGGTATCGTATCGGATATGATACGGATACCGCAATACGGCAATTTTTAAAAATATAAGATACGATATGTCTATTATTTTTAATTATGTTATTAATTGTACACTTGTAATATACAACAAAAATAATTAATTGAGTGAATTCAACAGTTATATTATCAATTTAGTTTATAATTTAATTAAAGGCGCTATAGGGTATATAAGTTTCACAAATTAATTCAGTGATTCTGCATGTGACATTTATGTGGTCTATTGCCACAGAAATTCAACACTTATATATAATTCATTGATCCATTGCACCTAAATTAAATGCCACAGAAAATCTTTCATCTACCTATGCTGGTTTTTATAGATTGTGTTAGTCCCACATGAATTCGCATCCTCTGAGATATCTCATATTTTGCGTGACTTTTTGGAAAATCTCAATCGTTGCAATATGTCATGCACGAATCTCAAAGCTCAAAAATACTGGTCCCCTACGTCACCCCGAATAGACACCGGACACGTCGGTCACGCAAAATATGAGATATCTCAGAGGCTACGCACTCACGACTCCAGACAGCGCATAAAGTGAAAAACAAGATTAGCGTATCGCTGCCGTGTCCTTCTTCCTAACAGAGACGTATCGAGTGGTAAAGGATACGTATCAGGGCTGTATCGGATATCGTATCTAACACAGGTACGGAGTAGGGAAGTCAATGGGTACGTTACAGATAGGATAGAAGTATTTTTATACCCATAACCACTAAAAATGATTTTATCCATATTCTACTCTTACTTATTAAGAATTGATCTTATCATACCCTATTCTTATCCGTTAAAATTATCGGATAATGAAACGGTAACGGATGAATAACGAATAAGACTAATATAATAATTAGTTTAATTATATTTTACAACTAGAACATCAAAACTCATTTGTTTCGCATATATGCAATGACATTACTAATAAAAAATAAAAATAAATGTTTAATCAATTTCAACTAAATTGTATTTTTTATAAAACAAGAATATATCTTTCAACAAATTTAATTATTTAATTAGGGTGCGTTTGGATGAAAGTTAAAATAGTTAGAATAGTGAAATTTAAGAATAGAAAATAAATAATGATTTTCACATTAGTATAAAAATGGTGCTATTTGGATTAGTAAAAATGTTGTTTGGATTGTACATTTGGAATAGTGAATAGCTATAACCGATAGAGAATAATGTTAACAAGGTGCTTATTAAGAGAAAATATAGGAAAATAGAGTCTCAAATGAATTGTCACGATGTGGAGATAACAAAAGTGATGTTAATTTCATAATTTTGGGACTGTATTAGCAGAAATCCAAGAAGAAAACATTTTTTTCTCTCTTTTTATACTTTCAAATAGTAGCTATTCCAACATTTATAAGGAATAGATGATGGCAATTATTCTGCCTATTTCAAATAGTAAAAATATTGTTTGGATGTACATTGCTATTTCGAATAGCCTCTATTCTAGCTATTATCATTTCATCCAAACATATCCTTAAAGAACAAGATATGCAAATAAAAGTAGAGGAGCATTCCAATATCTCATACTTTTCATACCTCATTATACCTCATATTTTATATCTTCGTTTTCCAAGTTCAAACTCTTGATCAAAACCGTTCAACATAATATTTATATTAAAATATGGTTGGAGATGAAATTTTATAATTTTTGAAATTTTTTTACTATTTTTTTTAAGATAGATACAAAATCACTGTTTATGGACCGTTCAAAAAACAGTAATTTTCTATTCATATTAAAAAATAGTAAAAAATTTGCAAAAATTATAAAATTTCATCCCTAACCATATTTTAGTATGGATATTATGTTGAACGGTTCGGATCGATAATTTAAACTTTGAAAACAAAAATATAAAATATGATGTATGAAAGGCATGAGGCATTGAAACCCTCCTCATAAAAGTAATATGTTTAATAATTTTTCTTACAACAAAAACTTTATTGAATATGGTACAAATCGGATAAACGGTTAAAAGAATATCATTGACATCCCTGGTACGGAGTCCTCTATGAAGCATCTGAGTAACATAGCCTCGGATAGACTTCAACAATCAGAAAAGAACATGAAATTCGGTGTTTATTTAAATATAAGGGGTTCGTTTTGAGATTTGTGTCAGATTAAAATTGAAGGCTCAGATCTCATTTTGGTCTTTTACTTGGTCAGGTATTACACTGGATCAGAATTACTGTTGGTTTGGATCCATAACTAATAGATGTCACTCCAATCTTTTTATCAGTAGCACTTACAGGAAAAGTTAAAAGTTATCTTGTCAAATTAGAAATATTTTAATTCAATCTCTAGTTTCATTCAGAGGCAGAATTAAACTTTCGAACTATGGAAGTTAAACATAAATAGGTCCGTATTCCTTGAAGTAACTTAAAATTTGAGTTTAGAATTCGGATAAATCTGGTCCGAGCTTGAATTCATGGGGTCCTCTTAATATTTGTGCAGATCCTGATAAAACCGTCCGGGTGCAAACTCAAATTTATAATTATTTTATTAATTAGGGTTCCATCTTAAATCTCGAATGGGAGAGATTTCTAATACGGATCCTAAAGTAACTATTTGAGTTTTGGTCCCATTCCATCAGATCAGAATTCGGATAATCAAATACAACTTAAAAATGTATGGGTTCCTTTCATCTCCTTGTAAAATCAGATCGGACGGTTGGAATCGAAATTCAAAATTTGAATATGTATAGTGATCTGAAGTCGACAATTTTTGGAGTTCAGCTATCAAATTTTGAGTTACGTTTCGGACTGTAATCCAAATATAAAAAGAGGTTTATGAATTTTTAAATTTATCGAATTGATCCGAAAGTTGATCCAACGGTTTGAATTCAAATGAAAAATTTATCATATCTTAACATATCCGGACCCTCAATTTATTGTGCGCGGAATCTCTATGCAAAGCAACTGACATGTCGGTCAGGTAGAGGCCTTCTGTGGCATTAGAAGACGTGGGCTTTGAGTCCATATATCACAATTCAGCCCAAATAAAACATCATTTCCGCAAGCCTTTGAGGAATTGGTTGAATATTTAACCCAATAGATAAATCTTTGTAAACACTTGGTGTCTGAGAGAGAGTCGGAGGGAGAACTATTTTGGATATCTGAGAGAGAGCGGGAGAAAACTGTTTTGGGAAAAATATTTGTAAACACTCCAAATGATGTAATTGCAAGAGGGGACAAATGATGATGCAATCTACTTTCAAACTGAAATCTCTGGATGTTCCTGCCTATAATGTCCCCCCAACCCCCCCTCCCCCCCCCTTTTTTCTTCTGGTTGTTTCAGTAATTAGTGATAATCTGATTTTGTTAATCAGAATGTTGTAGTCTATAACGTCCTCTAGATATTATAGATCATCATGTTTATATATTAAATTTTCAAGAGTTGCTTCTGTATTGTTGAATTTCGATTAATATATATATATAGATGGACTATGGTGCATTGCAATGCATGAATCCCCTTATGCATTGCACTATAAATCAAGAATTTAAAGTCCAAACGACCGATCAGAACCGTTAGATGTTTAATCCATATTGAAATGTGCTTGGAGACCAAATTTTATATTTTTTGGAATTTTTTTAATATTTATTAAGCATTTTTAAAAATTGTTGTTTTGCTGTGAACAGTAAAAAACAGCAAAATTTTCTGGACCATCACATCAGCGACTTTCAAAATTACTTAATAAATAGTAAAAAAATTCCAAAAAAATGTAAAATTTAGTCCCGAAGCACATATTAATATGAAGAACAAGATGAATGGTTCGGATCGGTCGTTTAGATTTTAAATCCATGATTTATACTGCAATGCATAAGGGGTTCATGCATTGCAATGCACCATAGCTCATCTCTCTCTCTCTATATATATATATATGAGGAGGGTTCAAATGCACCGAAATGCACTCAATATTTTAAATTATTTTTCTCCATTTTCAAAGTCCGAATAGTTGATCCAAACCGTTAGATATGATCTATATATTAAGATGTACTTGTAGACCAAATTTAATATTTTTTGGATTTTTTTTACTATTTATTAAGCCACTTTGAAAATCATTGATTTTACATTTTTTGGACCATTGGATCAGTGATTTTTCAAAGTGGCTTAATAAATAGTAAAAAAATTTCAAAAAAAATGTAAAATTTGGTCTCCAAGCACATCTTAATATATATATCGCATCTAACGGTTCGGATTGACTATTCGGACTTTGAAAATGAAAAAAAAAGATAGAGTGCATTTGTGTTGAATTTTAGAGATAGATAGTATAGAATGAAGAGAGAAAATTTATATTGAGAAAAAAAGGTGTCTTTTTATTACAAGATTTCCTATTTATAATTACAAGGCTCCAAAACTAGCCATTGGTACTATTTCCTATTTTAGTAATGAAGGTACACGTTACCGGTATCTATCTATTTTGTAAATAAGTAAATTTCTATTTCTATATTAATTAAATAATGAGATCTATAATTTAACACTTCCCCTCAAGCTAGGAATGTATATATCATATAATCCTAGATTGCTAATAATCTTTTCAAATGGATTCGGGTCCAAGCCTTTGGTAAAAATATCTGCAAGTTGATCTTCACTTTTAACATACGGTATTTCTATTTCCTTTGCTTGAACTTTCTCTCTAATGAAGTGGCAATCTACTTCTATATGTTTCGTTTGCTCATGAAATACTAGATTTGATGCTATGTGTCATGCCAAGTTGTTATCACAAAATATTTTCATAGGTTCTTGAGTTTTAAACCCCATGTCCGATAAGAGTTGCTTAATCCAAGTTAATTCGCTTGCGGTTGATGCCATGGCACGATACTCCGCTTTGGCACTTGAACGTGCCACAACATTTTGTTTCTTGCTTTTTCATGTGACTAAATTTCCGTCTACAAATGTGCAAAAGCCGGTTGTCGATTTTCTATCGAAGCTTCCGGCCCAATCTGCATTGAAATAGCCACATATGTTATTAGAGTTATTTTTTTTCATCAAAATGCCCCTTCCGAGATTCCCTTTTAAATATCTCAAAATTATATTTATAACTTCTAAATGTGGTGTTCTTGGTGAGTGCATGAACTTACTAATTTGGCTTATGGAAAAAGATATATCCGGACGAGTAACCGTTAGGTAGATTAATTTTCCTACAAGTCTTTGAAATTGATTCATATCTTTTATTGGTTCACCATCTTCACTATTTAATTTTCTAGTTTACATATTTCTTTTAATAAATCAAGTGTATATTTCCTTTGTGAGATAAAAAGTCCTTTATTTGAAAAAGCCACTTCTATTCCTAAAAAATACTTGAGGTATCCTAAATCTTTTATATCAAAATTTTCTTTTAATTGTTTTTTTATTGTTTGGATATGTTCAAAATTGTTTCTGGTAACTATAATGTCATCTACGTATACTAAAATTAGAGTTGTGTTGGTTCCATCACACTTGGTACATAGAGAATGGTCGGCATTACTAACCTTAAAATTACAATAAATTAAATAAGAGCTAAGTTTGCCATACCATGCTCTTGGAGATTGCTTTAATCCGTAGATTGATTTATTTAGCCTACAAACCAAGTTAGAATTGTTTTCCAATTTATGACTGGGTGGAAATGTCATACACACCTCCTCTTCAAGTGTTCCTTGAAGGAAAACATTTTTAATATCCATATGGTAAAGATCCCAACCATTATTTACGGTAATAGAGAATAAAATTATAACGGTATTCATTTTTGCCACCGGTGCAAAGGTTCATTATAATCTATTTCATAGGTTTATGTAAACCCTTAGGCAACTAATCTTGCCTTATACTGTTCTATGGTAGAATCACTATTATATTTGATTTTATATACCCATTTACATCCAACCGGTTTCTTATTTTTTGGTAAGAGGACTATTTTCCAAGTTTCATTTTGTTCCAAGGTACTAAGTTCTTCCTTCATGGCTGTGCACCAAATTGGATTTTCAATGGCGTCTTGATAATTGTTTGGTTCTAATTTATTTTCAACACAAGTGAGAAATGTATGGTATTTGGATGAAATTTTGTCATAAGAAACAAAATTTTCTATAGGGTATTGAACCGTGTAGGTTTCATAATCTCTAAGTCTAGTTGATGGTATTGGTATCCTAGGTGACCTTCTAATTCCTAAATTATTTTGTACTAAACCTTCACTTGTGTTATTATTAATTTCACTAACTTCATTTTCACAAATATTGATTGGTTCACAATTTAAGTCATCCATATAAGGCATCACAATGTGGTTGTTTATATTTGTTTGGTCAAATACTTTTTCCTTGAAGTATGGCTCATTTTAAAAAAATGTAACATTTCTAGAAATATATAATTTTTTATTAATCGGATCATAACATTTATAACCCTTTTTGTAATATGAGTATCCTAAAAATATAGTTTTTTGTGACACAAAATCAAGTTTATCTTTTCTTTTGATATGCACAAAACTTGTGCAACCAAATATTCTTAAATGATCATATGTAATTTTTTGTTGGTAGATGATTTCTAACGGACTTTTATTACATAAACCCACACTTGGTAGTCTATTAATTAAATGTGTGGCACAAAGTAGGGCATCTGACCAATAAATTTTAGGAACATTATTTTGAAATAGTAAAGTTTGTGTCATTTCTAATAAATGTCTATTTTTTCTTTCCGATACTCCATTTTGTTCTAGAGTATTTATGCAAGTTGTTTGATGTATGATTCATTTTTCTCTACAAAGGTTTGAAAAATTGTTGTTTATAAATTCGATTCCATTATCTGATCTAAAAATTTTGTGTTTGGCATTAAATTGAGTTTCTATAAAACATAAGAATTCAAAAAAACACCCAAACACTTCATCTTTAGATTTTAATAAATATAACCAAGTAGTTTTTGAGAAATCATCAATAAAAATAACAAAATACTTAAATCCATTATATGAATCAATTGGGGCCGGTCCCCATACATTGGAGTGAACTAAATCAAATAAAGCCTTAGTTTTGCTAAAGGAAGGTACAAAAGGAAGCTTTGTTTGCTTAGCTAACTTACATGTTTCACAATTCATATAATTTGAATTTTTAAAATCTAAAATACTACTTAAAGTCTTGTCGAATGGATGCCTAAGTCTCTTGTGCCATAGATCAAAATTAACAGTCTTTGCGGAAGCACACAAATTAAATTGCTTGGAGTTCAATAAATAATGTCCATTTTGTAAAAATCCCTCACCAATCTTGACTCCGGTTTCCCGGTCCTGAAATACGACATTTTTATAAGAGAAAATTGCATTACAATTTAATTCTTGTGTTAATTTATTTATAGAAAGTAAGTTTATGGGAAATGTTTCTAAGTATAAAACATTTTTAATTAACTTTTTACATAAATTAATTTCCCCTATGTCATTTATTGGTGCCTTCATGCCATTTGCAACTAAGACAAATTTATTATTCTTGGTCGGGTTTATATTTGATAACAATTATTTGTTACCAAACATATGATCGGTTGCTCCACTATCTATAATAATTTGGTTAAAAAATAAATCTTTTGAGTAAGAGGCAATACCACATGAACTAGGGGTGTTTAGGCTCCCAAGCAGCACAGAAAGATGCTCTAGAGCTTGTTGCACTTGATCCCCAACGCCATATCCACCTCCTGACCCGTTTATTGACCCGTTAGCGCCATAATAGGTTCCTGACCCGGTTGAACTTGACCCGCCAGCTCAATTCTGCCCCTGACCCGGTTGAATTGACCCGCCAGCGTATGGGAACTGACCGGTTTCCGAAAAAAACAGAGTTAACGGGTCCGCCTAGATAATCCATGGGTCTGCCAGAGCTGCTGTTGGGTCCGAAATAACCAGTAACGGGTCCGCTATTTGTAATGGGTCTGAACCTTTGGTCGTTGAATCCTCCAGAGTGTCTAATGGGTCCGCCTGGATACATGTGGGTTCCCAATCCGACTTGATTCGGACCCGTTAGTCTATTGACCCCTTCTTCTTCATTCGAAACAGCGAATGTCTTATTTTTTCCACCGTTTCTTCCCCAATTTTGTCCATCTCTTCCTTTCTCTCCTCTAATTTTTTTAGGTTTGAGATGCGGATAGAGAAACCAACACCGATCTTGAGTGTGACCCTCTCTTTTATAGTGATTGCATTTTTCGCTTTTGTTTTGATTTGGTCGATTTGGATTGAAATTGGGGTTTTTTACAGCTAAACCACGAGTCTAGTGTTCCTCAAATTTTGTGATATGTGGACCACCCATGACTGATCTCCTACTTTCCTCTTGTTGAATTAAGTTTTGAATTTGAGAATAAGAGGGAAGAGGTACCGTAGTCATGATTTGAGACTTTACCGCTTCATAGCTCGGATTCAGTCCGGCGAGGTATTGAAAGATGTCATTTTCTTCATCTCGTTTCTGAAGTGTGGTCAGATCTGTGGTTAGAGGCCGGTAAGTCCGAAGTTCAGCCTTTTTATTCTTAAGAGCACCGAGATACTCGGTATTACTTCTTGATCCTTGCTTTTCCTGTTGGAGTTCTTGCATAAGTTGATAGATATGGGGAAAATTATTTTGTTGCTCGTACATGGTTTTTACGGCTTCCCACAACTCATACGCCGTGTCGGTCGTCTCGAAGAGGTCGGCTACAGTTAGCTCCATTGACAACATGAGCAAGGTTATGATTCTATCATTTTTCGTTCTCCAATTTTTTGCTGCCTTTTTTTCAATTTCAGTCTTATTTTTTGGATTTACTACCATTGGTTCTTTCATTTCGCCGGTGATATATTCTAACACCTCCCGACCACTTAGAGCTCTATATGCAGCCTTTGCCCATGACAAATAATTTTGGCCATTGAGCAAAATATGTGTTAGCTTCTGTTGCCCTTGCCCTTCTTGAGCCATTTTGATTTTTGTAGATTTTTGCAGATTTTCGCTATTTTTTGGTACCGACTAGCTTTGCTAGTTTATGCGATACTTGGATGGTATATTTCAGATCTGTCGCTCTGATACCATGTTGAATTTTAGAGATAGATAGTATAGAATGAAGAGAGAAAATTTATATTGAGAAAAAAAGGTGTCTTTTTCATTACAAGATTTCCTATTTATAATTATAAGGTTCTAAAACTAGCCGTTGGTACTATTTCCTATTTTAGTAATAAAGGTACACGTTACCGGTATCTATCTATTTTGTAAATAAGTAAATTTCTATTTTTATATTAATTAAATAATGAGATCTATAATTTAACAATTTGAATGCACAAAAAATTGAGTACATTTGAACCCTCCTCATTATATATAAGTTTTCTATTAATAAAATTTTTGGCACTTGGCCTATGGTGACCACCACGTGCAACCTTGTCCTAACATCCGAGTTTAACGGAATGATATAACGTGAGAAGAGAATAAAAGAAAAAAAGACATTGCTGGAACAATAAAAAAGAAAGAAATAAACAGAGTCGGTAGGAGCCATGGAAAAGAAGGAGATATAATGCTGACGTGGTATAAAAGTTAATTTTATGGATGCGAACGCTTAGCAATTAACTTTAAATTAATTTCTAAAATTTTTATAACTGTTGTTGTAATTAATTCTAATTACTAAACTAAAGATCCTCTTAGTCAGTTGCTGCATTCGAATTGTTTTCCAGTCACTGAACATATTGCTTCACTGGAATTAGAGGTGAAAACGGAGCCGGATTATCCGATCCGAATCCAGTTACTATCCGTATCCGAATTAAGCTGATCGGATAATATGCGGATACGGATCTGGATAATTTCGAATCCGGTTACTATCCGTATCCAAATTAAGTGGATCGGATAATACACAGATACGGATCCGGATAATTTTAGAAAGCTAAGTAACAGTAGCGGATACAAATTCGGATAAATTTTCTTACTTGAAAACGGAGTGAATATCCCGTAGTAGAGCTCAGAGCGGGTAGCGAATATTTATTCTATTCGAATCCGCTAGTCACTTCTCCCAATAACAGCTACTTTTTACTTTTGCGCAGGGTCAAATCCAGCTCAGCTCATGCCTTCTTCATTTCGACTCCAATCACATGGGTTCTTTGGAAAAGTTCTACTATATAAAACCTCACAACATTCATTTATTATTTTTGTGGGACTGTTGATTTTACAGAAAATCGGACAATGGCGCAGATTGGATCGCACCAGTTATTTGTTAACAAACCAAATTTTATCTCAACTATCCACTTAATTTAACAGTGGTAATCCAACTTTCTTGTTTTAATTTTTGTTTTGTATTACTTTAAATATATATATAGAGGTAGGCTAATATACAATCGATTGTTTCTAGCCTTCCGTGCAACCAAATCGTTTTCCAATTTTTACAGTCCAAATGTTCGATCCAAACCGTTAGATGTGATCTTCATATTAAAATGTATTAGGAGACCACATTTTACATTTTTTGGAATTTTTTTACTATTTATTAAGCCACTTTGAAAATCGCTGATCCAACGGTAGCTTCTGATTTTACTGTTTGGTTAAGCTATCGTTGGATCAGCAATTTTCAAAGTGGCTTAATAAATAGTTAAAAAATTCCAAAAAATCTAAAATTTTGTCTCCTAGCACATTTTAATATGGAGATCACATCTAACGGTTTGGATCGATCATTTAAACTATAAAAATCAGAAAATGACTTGATTGCACGGGAGGCTAAGAACAATCGATTGTATATTAGTCTACCTCTATATATATATATGATTATAATACTTGTATTATATAATACATAAGTGAATTATTTATATGACTCAATTATCCGACTATTATTCGTTTTATATCCGTATTTGAATCCGTATCCATGGACTATCCATTCTGTATCCGTGGACTATCCATTCCGTATCCGTATTCGTTTAAAGCGGATTTAGTTTTGAATTTTGATATCCGTTTACTATCCGTATCTGTATTCGTATCTGCTCATTATCCGATGGATGCAGATATAATATTAGCATTATCTGCTCCGTATCTGCTCTGTTTTCACCCCTAACTGGAATGCAACAAGCGGTCCAGCGCAACAGAGAAAATCTTATAGAAAAAAAGAAAACAACTGTCCAAATCGAATGTCAAAGATTCGTTCCGTGTGTAGTGCCAATAAATAGATAGTGACTGGACGACTGGATGGATTATGTATATATATATTCTATAACTAAAAAAATATATATATAATCCATGCAATCGTCTAGTGACTGAAATTTTGCAATCAGTGAGTGGCAGAAATAAAAACTCCGACACATGCTTTTCTGTCTTTTTCCACCAATCTCCTGCTACACATGATCATAGAGCAATGACAGCCCTTCACATTTTTGGTCATACAACGCGCGTTTCTGAGAAAAAAAAATGCTTAAAAGGGTCGAGAACTGGATCATAGTGTATGATCTCGCGCGGATCTTGGTGCCAATCATAGATTGCATCTCCAAACCAACCTCTTTCCGTCTCTACTTGTTTTTCAGCCTTTAAAGTTAGAGAGGCTGTTGTCGCAATATGTCAAGTAAAAAGGGTTATTTTGAAAGAAAACCAACAAGTTTTGCTTCTCCATCTGCTGAAAAAGTGTCAGAATTAGTGTGACGATATGACGAAAATTTAGATCATTAAGCACATATGATAAACATTACTACTTACCAATTAGTTACAACAAATTTTAAGTTTGGCACGGAAATCCTGTTTTGAAAGTTCCTGAATCTGACATAGAAAATTAATGAAGTATATAATTTAACAGAGTGTTTTAGATTATCAATGCAGGGCATGTATTCTATTGTATATAATTTAACAGAGTGTTTTAAATTTTTGCATACCAAGATATATAACATTAAATTAATAGAAGACATATATAAAAAACCTCGGTAAGATGGATTAAATTTACTAAATCCCTATTAACATAAAAATAGTACCATTTTTCTCTTAAGTGTCTGCTTGAGTATGGTGACATCAAAGGAAAGGGAGGGGAGGGAAAGAAAACGGGAGCGTGACTGTGGCTGACCGGAGGCAGTTATTTGCTCCAGAACCAAATGAATTGAGAGGGCGTGGAGGGGAGGAGGAGGAAGAGAGGCTGAGCTGCATATAGAAAATTAGCAAATTTATTCCTCTCCAAATCAAGGTGTGGACTGTGGAGGATGTGAACTCTCCGAGTGTTTTCTTCCTTCCCACCTCTTCCCTTTTTGTTACACGCTACGCCTGGTTGTGGAGCACGGCCTTAAGGGAGATGCCTTGTTAATTAAGTGACATCATGTTAATCCGCACTCCAAGATCATCATCAGCGAGTTCATTACCTGGTCGATAATCCTGACAAGCAATTTTAAATGGTAACAAAAATAAATATTAAAGGGAAAAATAAATAAATAAAGAGTTGTAGCCTCGTAAGTTAAATTTAAAAATAAAAAGTGTTAACAACTCAACAACATTCAGTGCTAATATATAATTATATAATTCATTATATACCTTACTCATATAATCTATATCATGACAGCCACGAACTTCGTAGCGATCAAGAGATGGTGGAAAGTCTTCCTCTGGATTGATTTTAAGCTGAGGACACATAGTTATGGTGAGTTGCTTTAGAGAGGTCAGCTGACCAAGCCCATCAATGGATTCTAGACATGCGCATCCGTAGATATTTAGCGCTTCAAGTAAACGAACATTTTGGTTGTTAAAATCCAGCTTGGTTACCTCATGTGACCATGAAACAACTATGGTTTTAAGCTTTGGTAAGTGAGAATTCAGCAAAATCATTTCATGAAATTTCCCGAATAGTCCCAAGTGTGAGAGTGAAGGAAGAGTGAGGATTCTGCTCAATTTAATGCAATCCATTAACACCAATGTCGTCAGAGTTGTAAAGTGTGTAGAGGGAAGGGCAACCAATTGGGGGTCTGTAGATATGGGCATATTTTCTGTTTCCATTCTATCAAGGGACTGGGACCCCTCGGGTATGGTATCAACGCCGAAAAATTCATGTCCAATTTGTTGAACGTTGTACGCCCAATGAATTTGTAGATACTTTAGTGACGGCAATTGACCGAGTGGAGGAAGCAATTCACAGCGAAACGCAGCGAGTTTTACCTTAACCAATTTACAGAAAGATTTGTCACTAACCCAGCGTGGAAACCTTGTGCCGTTGTAATTGAATATTTGTAATTCAGTAAGGTTTTTGTTTGGCTCGAGTATTTCAAGCAATGTCTCAGAAAACTCCCTACTTATTCCGATGGGTTCTTGGTCATTGATATCAAATTCAGAGTTACACCTAAAATTTAATATTAGCTGCTCTATGTAACCCTTTTTGTGCAAATTAACCTCCTTCGCATCTTCTATATCACTCACATTATTGAGACCAAAAATGCTTAAGCTTCCACTGAGAAATGCCAGATTTTTAAGTTCACTGATATTGCATTCTGAACTATTTTTCCCGATTACAAAAGTCTTCAAAGATTGTAGGTTTGTTAACAGCCCGATGCCATATGGTAAACAACATGGATACTCAGAGTCATTATTAAGGTGCCGGAGGTTAACTAGCTGCCCAATGCCATTTGGTAGCTTCTTAAGGGGGCAATGATCGAATTCTAGGGTTTGTAGATTATAGAGACTGAAAGTTGATTTCGGAAGAAATTCTAGTTCAGTGCCGGAGACATTGAGGTAGCGTAACAGTTTTAAGTTCCCAATTGATTCAGGCAAGGTAATTATTGCAGAATGGCTGAAATCTAAGGCTCGTATATGCTTCCAGCTTTCTAACATGTTTATGGGAATCTCGACTCGAACAGTCGCATGATTCTCCCATGTCAAAACTTGTACTAGTCGCATGATTCTCGATCCTTGAAAATGTTGAAGCATATCCATGAGTGTTTTGTTCTGCTTAATGCAGTCAGGATCCTCCTGATTCGGAACTATTGATAGGTATCGAACTGTACTGGCTTCTGGCATATCAAATTTCTTTGCTATTCGGGTTTCGGTCATTTCCAGCTTCCTTCTTGCAACTTCATTATCAGAAACAAGCTCTGCTAAGTCATGCAAAAGGTCATGCATAGCAAAGAATTGTTCAGGTTCAACATCCCGATTTTCTATTCGTTGAATCATCGATCTCTCTAATAACTGATTTATATATTCTCTACCAATATCTTCTAACATTTTTCCAGTAGAACCATTGATAAGCCCCACTGACATCCACAACTTTATAATCTTGTCAGCATGAAACACATGATCTTTGGGAAACAGGGATAAAAATGCAAAGCACTGTTTCAGAGGTGGCGGCATGCGGTCGTAGCTTAATTTTAGAATGAGAAAACAATCACCATCTTGAATGTTAGGTTTTAATTCCTTGCTTTCTAAGATATCCATCCAACAGTTCACATCATATTCAATTCGACAAACACTTCCAATTGCTTTGACAGCCAAAGGTAATCCATTGCACTTTGCAACTATCCTTTCAGCAACTTCCATCATGGGGCCATCTATATCTCTTTCTCGGTAACAAAAAACCAATTGCTTGAATAACGAACAACAAGCTTCAAAGTTGAGATAATCCAGAGTATAAGGTGGCCTCATTTGCACAACTTTAGCAACAGCGGCACTACGACTGGTTACTAAAATTGTGCCTGATCTTGAAAATTGTAAAGGAAGCAGCAGAGAATCCCATAGACTCTGCTCCTCATTCCAAACATCATCCAATACAAGAATAAAACTCTTTCCTATAACCTCCTCTTGTAAATTTGATTGAACATCATCTAATTCACTCAAATCACAATTCTTCTTGGTGAAAGATGAGATTATTTTTTTAGTCAGGGTAACAACATCAAAATCATCAGACACACAAACCCATCCCTTCAGTTCGAAACGCTCCCGCACCCTTGCATCATTGTAGACCAGTTGCGCAAGTGTAGTCTTACCGATACCACCCATCCCAACTATTGTGTGTACCTTCAATTTACCCTTCCTGCTACCTCCATCCTGGTAAAATAATTGTTTGATTATGTTCTCCTTGTCTTCATCTCTGCCATAAATAGTAGCCTCCTGAACTAGAGAGCTACTAGGTTGCCGTGTCAGTCTCTTTTTCGGCATGTTGAGACCTTGATGCATCGGACTTAGAGAATAATCCCACTTGAGGGTATCCCAAACTTGAGTAGTCTCCTCAAATCTCCTTGTAATCTCCTTCACTCTACCAGCTATCTCATCAGATACAGGAACAATAACAGCAATCGAGTGCAGATCTAGTACCTGTATATAAAAGGTTCTATTTTTATTTTGGAGGACTTAGTTTATATTAATATGTTGAGAAAATTAATTTTGTGATTAATGTGTTGAGATGATGTTCAATATATTTACACTTACATGAGTGGAGTTAGACTTTCAAACTACGAGAGTCAAACGCACAATGAAAATCAATAATATAAATTTTTTCTATGAAAAATGTGTGTCAAATTTGCTATACCGTAACATTTTACTTTTAAATGATATTAAGAATCATAGGTAAATACAAAATAATTAAAAAGAAAATGAAAGTTAGTTGACTCCTATTACTTTGACCTAGGTCCGCCTCTGTATATATTGATCTCATTAATTATATCATAACATGTCACTATTAGATTTCTTTTTTCCAAATTCAGCCTAATTGGCCCAATTGTTTTTGTGTGAAATTCCTTCGCCATTTGCTGTTCTATGTTGATGTCATCACTATTGATGATATATATTATTATGGTTTGCTCACCGAATGAAAGAGAAATATACAAATAATAATAATATATATAGCTGCATGTACTATGTTCTAAGAGTTACTTTATTCTTGAGACAACGAAAGCTTACCTATTGTCCAGTCTTTTAAACTATTGGTGCAATTTAAGTTGGAGATGCTCCTTTCTTAAATTGGGGTCTACCATAAGAGATGAAAAAAATAATTGGGAGCTAATAATA
Source organism: Carex pumila (assembly GCA_033356055.1). Classification (NCBI taxonomy): domain Eukaryota; kingdom Viridiplantae; phylum Streptophyta; class Magnoliopsida; order Poales; family Cyperaceae; genus Carex; species Carex pumila. The sequence continues at coordinate 113,234 of JARJHM010000851.1, forward strand.
TTAATAAATGAGGAGTGTTCAAATGTCTCTATTTTTAAAAACTTTAATAACTTAAAATTTATAATTTAAAAATCAAAATAAAACTGTTAGATGTGATCCATATTATTTTCTCTATGTTCTCATAAAAAAATATCACATTTCAATTTTGTTTTTTATATGAATTAATAAGTTGAAAAATCAATGTCTAGAAATTATCCACATTAGTACATTTTTTATAAGCTCTTGATGACAACCAAAACAAAATTAAAATGCCATAATTTTTTACACGTGCATAGATAAAATGATGTAGATCATATCCAACGGTTTTATTTTAACTTCTAATTTTTAAATTTTGAATTATTAAAGTTTTTAAAAATGAAGGCATGGTGGAAGCACAAAAAATGGAGGCATTTGAACCCTCCTCTTAATAAATAGGTGTACTACCTTCCAAGTGTTACTTTATTCATGAGAAATAATATAACCATTGCCTAGTTCAGATTTAGACTATCGTTGCAATTTAAAAACAACTAGATTTTTTTTTTCTTAATAAAAGTGGGTAAAACCACCGATTTCTTATATAAAGAAACCTACAAAGTCATAGGAGTCGATATCAAACCTCTGGTACCAGATTCTATAAGAAACAAGCTACAAATGTAAACATACATCTACAACAATACCAAAAGACAACATAGCATCCAACCTAGAAAAATAAAGATCTCCAACTAAACACACAAAACTGAAATATTTGCAAAACAAATTATTATAAGTAGAAATCGCCAAAAACAACTAGATAAGGATAAAAATTGACTATTGTTGTAGTAGTTCATTATAAATATTATATATATATATATATATATATATATAGAGAGAGAGAGAGAGAGAGAGAGTTAGGCTGGGGTGCTATGGATAGCATAGTGGCCTCCCGTGCTATGGCTCAATATTCAAGTTTTCAAAATTCAAATGGTCGATCCGAACCGTTAGATGTTTAATCCATATTGAAATGTGCTTGAAGACCAAATTTTACATTTTTTGAAATTTTTTTGCTATTTATTAAGATGGTTTAAAAATAACTGTTTTTATTAAAATTCTGCACCACTGGAAAACAGCGATTTCAAACCATCTTAATAAATAGCAAAAAAAATTCAAAAAATGTAAAATTTTCTCTCCATGCACATTTCAATATGGATTAAACATCTAACGATTCGGATCGACCGTTTGGATTTTAAAAACTTGAATATTGAGCCGTAGCACAGGAGGCCACTATGCTATCCATAGCACCCCAGTCTAACTCTCTCTCTCTCTATATATATATATATATATAGAGAGAGAGAGAGAGAGAGAGAGAGAGTAAGGCTTGGGTGCTATGGATAGCATAGAGGGTCATCATGCTACGGCTCAATATTCGAGTTTTCAAAATCCAAACGGTCGATCTGAGCCGTTCATTTTGTTCTTCATATTAATATGTGTTTGGAGATCAAATTTTACATTTTTTGAAATTTTTTTACTATTTTTTTAGATATATAGAAAATCAAATATCTTGATGGTGCAGAATTTTTTAGATCAACTGATTTTCTACCTAACTAATAAAATAGTAAAAAAATTTCAAAAAATGTAAAATTTGGTCTCCAAACACATATTAATATGGATAACAAGATGAACGGTTCGGATCGACCATTTGGATTTTGAAAACTTGAATATTGAGCCGTAGCACGGTGGCCCTCTATGCTATCCATAGCACCCAAGCCTTACTCTCTCTCTCTCTCTCTCTCTCTCTCTCTCTCTCTATATATATATATATAGAGAGAGAGAGAGAGATGGGCTACGGTGAGTTGCGAAGTAAAACGCGTTTCTACTTCACGCCGTATTTTTATTTTGAAAGTTCAAACGACCTATCCGAACCATTAGATATTTAATCCATATTGAAATGTGCTTGGAGACCAAATTTTACATTTTTTAAAATTTTTTTTACTATTTATTAAGTATTTTTGAAAATTGTTGTTTTGCTGTGAACAGTAAAAAACAGTAAAATTTTCTGGACTATTAGATCAGCGACTCTCAAAATTGCTTAATAAATAGTAAAAAAATTCAAAAAAATGTAAAATTTGGTCTCCAAGCACATTTTAATATGGAGAACAAGATGGATGCTTTGGATCGACGTTTTGAACTCTAAAATCTTAAAATATGAGTGTGAAGTAAAATAATTACTTTACTTCGCAACTCACCATAGCCCATCTCTCTCTGTCTATGTATATATAGCAAAACTAGGGTGTGATATGCTCACCAAGAGGGGTTGGTGAGCACCTCTCCAAAATACTATCGGATTGACTTCGAACTACGAATTCAAATCGTTGAAATCAAAGTACTTCGTGAGTGATGCATATACATGTAATTTTTTTGAAGTTTTGAATTCATTTAGTATATGGCCAAGCGGTTAAAAAAATGGCGAAAAATTAATTCATAAACCAATTAAAAAAAATAACTTATAAAATATTCATTGTTTTGACCACTTGACCATAAGGTGTGATGTGCTCACCAAGAGGGATTGATGAGCACACCTTCAAAAGATTATTGGATTGACTTCGAATTACAAATTCAAACCGTTAAAATCTATGTATTTCGTGAGTGATGTATGTACATGCAAAATTTTTAAGTTCTGAATTTATTTAGCATATGGTCAAGCGGTTAAAACAATGAATATTTTATAAGTTTTTTTTAATTGTTTTATGTATTAATTTTTCATTATTTTTTTGATCGCTTGACCATGCACTATATGAATGCAAAATATCAAAATTTTTACATATACATGCATTACTCATGAAGTACTTAGATTTCAATAGTTTGAATTCATAATTCAAAATCAATCTCATAGTCTTTTGAAGGTGTGCTTACCAACTTCTCTTTGTGAGCACATCACACTCTAGCTTTGTGCGTGCGCTCTCTCTCAATATATATAAAATCCTTATAATGAACTACTTCAGCAATAGTGAATTTTTATCCTTATCTAGTTGTTTTTAAAATGCAACAATAGTCTAAATCTGAGCTAAGCAATGGTTATATTATTTCTCATGAATAAAGTAGCAATAATTGAAAAACTTGCCAAACTATTATATGTGATTTTTTTTCGTTCCTATATATATATATTTTGTTTTGTAGTAGGCGAATAGCCTACTATTTTCTTAATCAAATAAAAGGAGCTAGAACAAGATTAAGTACTCTGCAAGCATTTTCCAGTTTTTTTTTTTTTTTAAAATTAAATGTTACCTCCCCTTGACGCTTGCGCTTTTGCCCACTGCTACCATCGATGCCGAGCAGGATCCTGTTCCGCACTTGAATCTTCGCATGAAGCACATCATACTCATAGTCACCCACCACATCCTCAGCATCATAAGCAACCTCCTTCAACTCCTTGAGCCGAAGTTTCTCGGCATGTTCTTCAACATCCCTTTCACCAGCATCCATGAGGATGGATTGGATCCGCCTCATCGTCCTCTCCAGCTTCCTCAGATCCTCCAACAAAGATGCATTTTGAGTTTCATATGTTTCTTGTGCAGCATAGGCTGACGAGGTAAGCAGAGAAGACAGCTTCTCAGTTGTCCATTTGATGCCGCTCGCAATAATGCCTGTCATTAATTAGTGACTCTCTGGCGCTCTTCTCTCTCTTCTCTCTCTCAATGAAACAACGAATAGTAAAAACGTGTGAACTACTGTCGTCTCTTTTCTCCTCTCTGTGTCTGTTTGCTGTTGTGTGAATGTAATGAGTCGTTGTTCAGCTGTCAATCTCCAGGTCTGGTACTCAACAGTCAAAAAGTAATTAATTAATCGTTTCACACGGCAGATCATTTCTTTTGATATTAATTATACTGACAATTCAAAATGAGTCTATGATACAATATATAGTACGGATTGGTATGTAATATGGATCAATATTTTTATTTTTAAAATTTTAATAATTGATTCGAACCGTTTAACATGATACTCATATGAATATAGTTGCTGACCAAATTTTGTATTTTTTTAGATTTTTTTTAAGATAGATAGAAAATTATTATTTTGGAGGTTCAGAATTTTTAGATCAAATGATTTTTTAAAATAATTTGAATTCAAAAAATTCAGACCCAATATGAAGTGGACCCGATCCAAATTAACGTGCCAGGTTGTTACTACCTTTAGCAGTTGTATTGGGAAAAATTAAAAATTAGTAGTGCTGGTACATTTCAGAATTTATGATAAAAGCTGCATGGTAACTTTGAAGATCTCTTTATAAAAAAAATAGAAGTAAATGAAGTTAGTTAGGTTCAAGAACGGTCATTATGTCCCTTCGCCCTTCTAAAGAGACTTCTTTACCGACTACTGCAATGTTATTGGAGAATTTTTTTTAGAAACCATAAATAATTAAATTATTTTTAGAGAACCAATAAGATTACTTTTTTTTTTTTTAAAACCATAAGGACCGGACGGTCCGTCCGGTCTCAAAATCATTTTTTCCCCAGACCGGATGGACCATCCGGTCTCACTTTTTTTTTTTTTTTTTTTTTAAAGAAAAAAATTTTAATTTTTTTTATTTTTTGTATTAAAATATTAGAAATGTTGAATATGTTTCTTTGAAAATAGATGAAATACAATATAATTTGATTTATTAGAAAGACTGCAACAAATAACCCGGATCAATATTTTTCAGATCGGATTTTTCGTAGCTATAAGAAAAATTAATATATTTCTTTATGTGTTATTAGAAAAAAATAAAAATGCTTAGATTCTGAGTTATTGATCCCGGTTCAAAAGTCACTTCTAGGTAATCCAGAAAATATTGTGATCCTTCTAGGACATTTAATTTATAAAAAGTTGTATCTATTTTGAGAATTCTTTTTGAATAATAATCATTAAATAACTTAAAGTTTTTGTTTTTTTTCAAAAATAGACACAACTTTTTATAAATTAAATGTCCTAGAAGGATCACAATATTTTCTGGATTACCTAGAAGTGACTTTTGAACCGGGATCAATAACTCAGAATCTAAGCATTTTTATTTTTTTTCTAATAACACATAAAGAAATATATTAATTTTTCTTACAGCCACGAAAAATTCGATCTGAAAAATATTGATCCGGGTTATTTGTTGCAGTCTTTCTAATAAATCAAATTATATTGTATTTCATCTATTTTCAAAGAAACATATTCAACATTTCTAATATTTTAATACAAAAAATAAAAAAAATTAAAATTTTTTTCTTTAAAAAAAAAAAAAAAAAAAAGTGAGACCGGATGGTCCATCCGGTCTGGGGAAAAAATGATTTTGAGACCGGACGGACCGTCCGGTCCTTATGGTTTTAAAAAAAAAAAAAGTAATCTTATTGGTTCTCTAAAAATAATTTAATTATTTATGGTTTCTAAAAAAAATTCTCCAATAACATTGCAGTAGTCGGTAAAGAAGTCTCTTTAGAAGGGCGAAGGGACATAATGACCGTTCTTGAACCTAACTAACTTCATTTACTTCTATTTTTTTTATAAAGAGATCTTCAAAGTTACCATGCAGCTTTTATCATAAATTCTGAAATGTACCAGCACTACTAATTTTTAATTTTTCCCAATACAACTGCTAAAGGTAGTAACAACCTGGCACGTTAATTTGGATCGGGTCCACTTCATATTGGGTCTGAATTTTTTGAATTCAAATTATTTTAAAAAATCATTTGATCTAAAAATTCTGAACCTCCAAAATAATAATTTTCTATCTATCTTAAAAAAAAATCTAAAAAAATACAAAATTTGGTCAGCAACTACATTCATATGAGTATCATGTTAAACGGTTCGAATCAATTATTAAAATTTTAAAAATAAAAATATTGATCCATATTACATACCAATCCGTACTATATATTGTATCATAGACTCATTTTGAATTGTCAGTATAATTAATATCAAAAGAAATGATCTGCCGTGTGAAACGATTAATTAATTACTTTTTGACTGTTGAGTACCAGACCTGGAGATTGACAGCTGAACAACGACTCATTACATTCACACAACAGCAAACAGACACAGAGAGGAGAAAAGAGACGGCAGTAGTTCACACGTTTTAACTCTTTTAACTATTCGTTGTTTCATTGAGAGAGAGAAGAGAGAGAAGAGCGCCAGAGAGTCACTAATTAATGACAGGCATTATTGCGAGCGGCATCAAATGGACAACTGAGAAGCTGTCTTCTCTGCTTACCTCGGCAGCCTATGCTGCACAAGAAACAAATGAAACTCAAAATGCATCTTTGTTGGAGGATCTGAGGAAGCTGGAGAGGACGATGAGGCGGATCCAATCCATCCTCATGGATGCTGGTGAAAGGGATGTTGAAGAACATGCCGAGAAACTTCGGCTCAAGGAGTTGAAGGAGGTTGCTTATGATGCTGAGGATGTGGTGGGTGACTATGAGTATGATGTGCTTCATACGAAGATTCAAGTGCGGAACAGGATCCTGCTCGGCATCGATGGTAGCAGTGGGCAAAAGCGCAAGCGTCAAGGGGAGGTAACATTTAATTTTAAAAAAAAAAAAAAACTGGAAAATGCTTGCAAAGTACTTAATCTTGTTCTAGCTCCTTTTATTTGATTAAGAAAATAGTAGGCTATTCGCCTACTACAAAACAAAATATATATATATAGGAACGAAAAAAAATCACATATAATAGTTTGGCAAGTTTTTCAATTATTGCTACTTTATTCATGAGAAATAATATAACCATTGCTTAGCTCAGATTTAGACTATTGTTGCATTTTAAAAACAACTAGATAAGGATAAAAATTCACTATTGCTGAAGTAGTTCATTATAAGGATTTTATATATATTGAGAGAGAGCGCACGCACAAAGCTAGAGTGTGATGTGCTCACAAAGAGAAGTTGGTAAGCACACCTTCAAAAGACTATGAGATTGATTTTGAATTATGAATTCAAACTATTGAAATCTAAGTACTTCATGAGTAATGCATGTATATGTAAAAATTTTGATATTTTGCATTCATATAGTGCATGGTCAAGCGATCAAAAAAATAATGAAAAATTAATACATAAAACAATTAAAAAAAACTTATAAAATATTCATTGTTTTAACCGCTTGACCATATGCTAAATAAATTCAGAACTTAAAAATTTTGCATGTACATACATCACTCACGAAATACATAGATTTTAACGGTTTGAATTTGTAATTCGAAGTCAATCCAATAATCTTTTGAAGGTGTGCTCATCAATCCCTCTTGGTGAGCACATCACACCTTATGGTCAAGTGGTCAAAACAATGAATATTTTATAAGTTATTTTTTTTAATTGGTTTATGAATTAATTTTTCGCCATTTTTTTAACCGCTTGGCCATATACTAAATGAATTCAAAACTTCAAAAAAATTACATGTATATGCATCACTCACGAAGTACTTTGATTTCAACGATTTGAATTCGTAGTTCGAAGTCAATCCGATAGTATTTTGGAGAGGTGCTCACCAACCCCTCTTGGTGAGCATATCACACCCTAGTTTTGCTATATATACATAGACAGAGAGAGATGGGCTATGGTGAGTTGCGAAGTAAAGTAATTATTTTACTTCACACTCATATTTTAAGATTTTAGAGTTCAAAACGTCGATCCAAAGCATCCATCTTGTTCTCCATATTAAAATGTGCTTGGAGACCAAATTTTACATTTTTTTGAATTTTTTTACTATTTATTAAGCAATTTTGAGAGTCGCTGATCTAATAGTCCAGAAAATTTTACTGTTTTTTACTGTTCACAGCAAAACAACAATTTTCAAAAATACTTAATAAATAGTAAAAAAAATTTTAAAAAATGTAAAATTTGGTCTCCAAGCACATTTCAATATGGATTAAATATCTAATGGTTCGGATAGGTCGTTTGAACTTTCAAAATAAAAATACGGCGTGAAGTAGAAACGCGTTTTACTTCGCAACTCACCGTAGCCCATCTCTCTCTCTCTCTCTATATATATATATATAGAGAGAGAGAGAGAGAGAGAGAGAGAGAGAGAGAGAGTAAGGCTTGGGTGCTATGGATAGCATAGAGGGCCACCGTGCTACGGCTCAATATTCAAGTTTTCAAAATCCAAATGGTCGATCCGAACCGTTCATCTTGTTATCCATATTAATATGTGTTTGGAGACCAAATTTTACATTTTTTGAAATTTTTTTACTATTTTATTAGTTAGGTAGAAAATCAGTTGATCTAAAAAATTCTGCACCATCAAGATATTTGATTTTCTATATATCTAAAAAAATAGTAAAAAAATTTCAAAAAATGTAAAATTTGATCTCCAAACACATATTAATATGAAGAACAAAATGAACGGCTCAGATCGACCGTTTGGATTTTGAAAACTCGAATATTGAGCCGTAGCATGATGACCCTCTATGCTATCCATAGCACCCAAGCCTTACTCTCTCTCTCTCTCTCTCTCTCTCTCTATATATATATATATATATAGAGAGAGAGAGAGTTAGACTGGGGTGCTATGGATAGCATAGTGGCCTCCTGTGCTACGGCTCAATATTCAAGTTTTTAAAATCCAAACGGTCGATCCGAATCGTTAGATGTTTAATCCATATTGAAATGTGCATGGAGAGAAAATTTTACATTTTTTGAATTTTTTTTGCTATTTATTAAGATGGTTTGAAATCGTTGTTTTCCAGTGGTGCAGAATTTTAATAAAAACAGTTATTTTTAAACCATCTTAATAAATAGCAAAAAAATTTCAAAAAATGTAAAATTTGGTCTTCAAGCACATTTCAATATGGATTAAACATCTAACGGTTCGGATCGACCGTTTGAATTTTGAAAACTTGAATATTGAGCCATAGCACGGGAGGCCACTATGCTATCCATAGCACCCCAGCCTAACTCTCTCTCTCTCTCTCTCTCTATATATATATATATATATATATAATATTTATAATGAACTACTACAACAATAGTCAATTTTTATCCTTATCTAGTTGTTTTTGGCGATTTCTACTTATAATAATTTGTTTTGCAAATATTTCAGTTTTGTGTGTTTAGTTGGAGATCTTTATTTTTCTAGGTTGGATGCTATGTTGTCTTTTGGTATTGTTGTAGATGTATGTTTACATTTGTAGCTTGTTTCTTATAGAATCTGGTACCAGAGGTTTGATATCGACTCCTATGACTTTGTAGGTTTCTTTATATAAGAAATCGGTGGTTTTACCCACTTTTATTAAGAAAAAAAAAATCTAGTTGTTTTTAAATTGCAACGATAGTCTAAATCTGAACTAGGCAATGGTTATATTATTTCTCATGAATAAAGTAACACTTGCAAGGTAGTACACCTATTTATTAAGAGGAGGGTTCAAATGCCTCCATTTTTTGTGCTTCCACCATGCCTTCATTTTTAAAAACTTTAATAATTCAAAATTTAAAAATTAGAAGTTAAAATAAAACCGTTGGATATGATCTACATCATTTTATCTATGCACGTGTAAAAAATTATGGCATTTTAATTTTGTTTTGGTTGTCATCAAGAGCTTATAAAAAATGTACTAATGTGGATAATTTCTAGACATTGATTTTTCAACTTATTAATTCATATAAAAAACAAAATTGAAATGTGATATTTTTTTATGAGAACATAGAGAAAATAATATGGATCACATCTAACAGTTTTATTTTGATTTTTAAATTATAAATTTTAAGTTATTAAAGTTTTTAAAAATAGAGACATTTGAACACTCCTCATTTATTAATATTATTAGCTCCCAATTATTTTTTTCATCTCTTATGGTAGACCCCAATTTAAGAAAGGAGCATCTCCAACTTAAATTGCACCAATAGTTTAAAAGACTGGACAATAGGTAAGCTTTCGTTGTCTCAAGAATAAAGTAACTCTTAGAACATAGTACATGCAGCTATATATATTATTATTATTTGTATATTTCTCTTTCATTCGGTGAGCAAACCATAATAATATATATCATCAATAGTGATGACATCAACATAGAACAGCAAATGGCGAAGGAATTTCACACAAAAACAATTGGGCCAATTAGGCTGAATTTGGAAAAAAGAAATCTAATAGTGACATGTTATGATATAATTAATGAGATCAATATATACAGAGGCGGACCTAGGTCAAAGTAATAGGAGTCAACTAACTTTCATTTTCTTTTTAATTATTTTGTATTTACCTATGATTCTTAATATCATTTAAAAGTAAAATGTTACGGTATAGCAAATTTGACACACATTTTTCATAGAAAAAATTTATATTATTGATTTTCATTGTGCGTTTGACTCTCGTAGTTTGAAAGTCTAACTCCACTCATGTAAGTGTAAATATATTGAACATCATCTCAACACATTAATCACAAAATTAATTTTCTCAACATATTAATATAAACTAAGTCCTCCAAAATAAAAATAGAACCTTTTATATACAGGTACTAGATCTGCACTCGATTGCTGTTATTGTTCCTGTATCTGATGAGATAGCTGGTAGAGTGAAGGAGATTACAAGGAGATTTGAGGAGACTACTCAAGTTTGGGATACCCTCAAGTGGGATTATTCTCTAAGTCCGATGCATCAAGGTCTCAACATGCCGAAAAAGAGACTGACACGGCAACCTAGTAGCTCTCTAGTTCAGGAGGCTACTATTTATGGCAGAGATGAAGACAAGGAGAACATAATCAAACAATTATTTTACCAGGATGGAGGTAGCAGGAAGGGTAAATTGAAGGTACACACAATAGTTGGGATGGGTGGTATCGGTAAGACTACACTTGCGCAACTGGTCTACAATGATGCAAGGGTGCGGGAGCGTTTCGAACTGAAGGGATGGGTTTGTGTGTCTGATGATTTTGATGTTGTTACCCTGACTAAAAAAATAATCTCATCTTTCACCAAGAAGAATTGTGATTTGAGTGAATTAGATGATGTTCAATCAAATTTACAAGAGGAGGTTATAGGAAAGAGTTTTATTCTTGTATTGGATGATGTTTGGAATGAGGAGCAGAGTCTATGGGATTCTCTGCTGCTTCCTTTACAATTTTCAAGATCAGGCACAATTTTAGTAACCAGTCGTAGTGCCGCTGTTGCTAAAGTTGTGCAAATGAGGCCACCTTATACTCTGGATTATCTCAACTTTGAAGCTTGTTGTTCGTTATTCAAGCAATTGGTTTTTTGTTACCGAGAAAGAGATATAGATGGCCCCATGATGGAAGTTGCTGAAAGGATAGTTGCAAAGTGCAATGGATTACCTTTGGCTGTCAAAGCAATTGGAAGTGTTTGTCGAATTGAATATGATGTGAACTGTTGGATGGATATCTTAGAAAGCAAGGAATTAAAACCTAACATTCAAGATGGTGATTGTTTTCTCATTCTAAAATTAAGCTACGACCGCATGCCGCCACCTCTGAAACAGTGCTTTGCATTTTTATCCCTGTTTCCCAAAGATCATGTGTTTCATGCTGACAAGATTATAAAGTTGTGGATGTCAGTGGGGCTTATCAATGGTTCTACCGGAAAAATGTTAGAAGATATTGGTAGAGAATATATAAATCAGTTATTAGAGAGATCGATGATTCAACGAATAGAAAATCGGGATGTTGAACCTGAACAATTCTTTGCTATGCATGACCTTTTGCATGACTTAGCAGAGCTTGTTTCTGATAATGAAGTTGCAAGAAGGAAGCTGGAAATGACCGAAACCCGAATAGCAAAGAAATTTGATATGCCAGAAGCCAGTACAGTTCGATACCTATCAATAGTTCCGAATCAGGAGGATCCTGACTGCATTAAGCAGAACAAAACACTCATGGATATGCTTCAACATTTTCAAGGATCGAGAATCATGCGACTAGTACAAGTTTTGACATGGGAGAATCATGCGACTGTTCGAGTCGAGATTCCCATAAACATGTTAGAAAGCTGGAAGCATATACGAGCCTTAGATTTCAGCCATTCTGCAATAATTACCTTGCCTGAATCAATTGGGAACTTAAAACTGTTACGCTACCTCAATGTCTCCGGCACTGAACTAGAATTTCTTCCGAAATCAACTTTCAGTCTCTATAATCTACAAACCCTAGAATTCGATCATTGCCCCCTTAAGAAGCTACCAAATGGCATTGGGCAGCTAGTTAACCTCCGGCACCTTAATAATGACTCTGAGTATCCATGTTGTTTACCATATGGCATCGGGCTGTTAACAAACCTACAATCTTTGAAGACTTTTGTAATCGGGAAAAATAGTTCAGAATGCAATATCAGTGAACTTAAAAATCTGGCATTTCTCAGTGGAAGCTTAAGCATTTTTGGTCTCAATAATGTGAGTGATATAGAAGATGCGAAGGAGGTTAATTTGCACAAAAAGGGTTACATAGAGCAGCTAATATTAAATTTTAGGTGTAACTCTGAATTTGATATCAATGACCAAGAACCCATCGGAATAAGTAGGGAGTTTTCTGAGACATTGCTTGAAATACTCGAGCCAAACAAAAACCTTACTGAATTACAAATATTCAATTACAACGGCACAAGGTTTCCACGCTGGGTTAGTGACAAATCTTTCTGTAAATTGGTTAAGGTAAAACTCGCTGCGTTTCGCTGTGAATTGCTTCCTCCACTCGGTCAATTGCCGTCACTAAAGTATCTACAAATTCATTGGCGTAC